>QXEO01000744.1:0-236345 GCA_007115705.1 Dactylis glomerata | reverse complement strand
AGCCTTCATGATCATTTAGTTTTGACTTTTGATGCCATCGTATGCTTCTTTTATGTCGCTTTTCGCTTTGCATGATTATGGCCATTAGTGCTCCTCTTAGTTGTCGCTCCCAGTCTTTTGCTAGCCCTCGCCTTGTACTGAGTATGAGCTCTACTCGTGCATCCAACTCCGAAAAGCCAAGTTTTCCAAAGTGTCCACCATAACAGCCTACTAAAGCAATTTGCTATTCCAAGTAAATTTGACTTGCTTTTATATTCTCTTCAAATTAAACTCTTACCAATGTTATGCGAATTTCGGTCAGTAAGCTCTCACGAACTGGAAGGCACACGTTACTTTTTCCTGTTCTTAAAATTTGACATTGTGGGTCTTAATGCTGGATTGTTATGCTTGCAAGTTGTAAGTTGGATTCTAGCCCAGCCATGCTGTCATGGGGCAAGCTTTCACATTGCACTTCTTTGTTTTGAGTTGAATATCGTGATCTTTTGTTTATGGATGCCCGCTGTGTGAAATGAATTGGGAATCTGGGAGGATCATGGAGTTTTTATATGTGTTAGGGAAACGCCGGGCCGCCAATCTAAGCATGCATAATCATGGTGGAAATTTGCAGCATACCCATGGTGAACATTCGACGATGCATCTCACAATAAAAAGCTAAACAATAGCAAATAAAAGAGATGTCGAGGTGTTCATTGCTGTTGTCCGGTCATTTTGGTGTGGGCTTGTTCCATGTCATCGGGCAACGGAGGTACCCCATTGGCGGTTCTCAATGATGGCATATACTTAATGACAAGAGCCTTGCTTGGGACTCTAAGTAAATTAGCATGGTTTGGGTACTCGTATTCACGGGACACGAGGTTTTCAACTTATGATTTGGGCAACATATGCATCATAAACTCGCATTAACTTAACCATTCAAGATGCTTATGATGGGGGCAATGAGAGCTCAAAAGCCGGTAAGTAACCAGAATTTTTGAAGGTTATAAAAACGTGCAATCACTGCGTCCCGCGGCGAAGGGCCGCTTTCTTAGGGAGTCACCCACCTTCTGATGCACCATTAAGAGAGCATAGTTGTCATTCTTAGTGTGATATGCATTGTCCCAAAGTTCATTGATTGATTCATATTGTTGGTTTCACTTGTTCTTAAATTATTTGTATCTAGTCGCCCTCTTAAACTTTTGAGTGTCCTATGCATTTAATGTTTTGCTCTCTTTGAAGGACAAGCTGAAACCATTTGTATGGTTTCCTGATGATTTGAACACACGTTTGACTTTCATTGTTTCATTATCATGATCTTTTGGTGTTCATTTACATGTTTACAACATGGTTGCTAAGTTTCTTATTGTCATGATTATATCTTTCATGCCTATGTTTTAAGTTCTATTGATCCCAGCTCACCAATGCTTACATATATGATCAAGATTGTGTAGGTGCATGTCACCTCAAAAATTATTCTTTGTTATCACTTACCTACTCGAGGACGAGCAGGAGTTAAGCTTGGGGATGCTTGATACGCCCCAAACGTATCTATAATTTTGATGCTCCATGCTTGTTTTTACACCATTCGCCTATTGTTTCGTTACACTTAGTGGCATTTTTATACATTTTCCGGAACTAACCTATTAACGAAGTGCCACAGTGCCAGTTTCTGTTTTTCTGCTGTTTTTGTGTTTCAGAAGTGATACACAGGAAATATTCTTCGGAATTGGACGAAACAAGTTCCTGAAGTCATATTTTACGGGAAGCTCCCAAACATCCGAAGACCTGACGGAGGGGGGCCACGTGGCCCCCACACACAGGGGCCGGCGCGGCCACCCCCCTGGCCGTGCCGGGCCCACGTGAGGGGCCGTGGTCTCTCCTCTGACATCGCCCTTCGCCTATATATACCCCCTGACGAGAAAACCTAAGGGGCCCGATCAGTTTTCCAAGAATACATCGCGATCCGCCGCCGCCGTCGACCGAAGATCGGGAGGGTCCAGAAGTTCTTCCGGCACCCTGCCGGAGAGGGGAATCGCCACCGGAGGTCTTCTTCATCGCCATGCTTGCCTCCGGAGCAATGAGTGAGTAGTCTACCTTGGACTATGGGTCCATAGCAGTAGCTAGATGGTTGTCTTCTCCACCATGTGCTTCATGTTTAGATCTCATGAGCTGCCTTACATGATTGAGATCACCGTTATGTAATACTATGATGTTGGTTTGTTGGGATCCGATGAATATTGGTGTTTATGATTAAGTTGCTATACTGAATTATATCTTTTGTTATCTCTATGTTGTTTATGATCTTGCATGCTCTCCGTTGTTAGTAGCTATCTTGGCCGAGTAGTTGCTAGTGACTCCAAGAGGGGGTGTTTATGCTCGATAGTGGGTTCATGTCTCTATTTCACCTGGGGGAGTGACAGAAACCTCTAAGGTGTAGATGTGCTGTTGCTACTAGGGAGAAAACAACATTCATATGCTCAAGGGCATATGCTTTGTTTACATTACACACTTTGCTTAATGCAATTATCTGTTGTTCGCAACTTAATACTTCTAGGGTGTTCGGATGATATCCCCGGGGTGGATTATTAGTCATAGATGCAGTTGGATGGCGGTCTATGTATTTTGTTGTAATGCCCAGAGTAAATCTCATAGTGATCTTCTTGACATATCACGTTATCTCTATTCTATCAATTGCCCAACTGTAATTCGTTTACCCAGCATGTTATTTTATCTATGGAGAGACACCACTAGTGAACTGTGGACCCCGGTCCTATTTTAATCATATTGCAATCACCTGTTTACTTTTCCCACACTGTTTACTTTACTCGCATATTACTACTGTTTTCCACTCGATACACTCATAACCTTTGTTTCAAGCAAACCGGTGAGATTGACAACCTCATCGCAAGTTGGGGACAAAGTATTTGTTTGTGTGTGTGCAGGTTCCACAAACACCTTCAGTCGTCATCGTCTCTCTTCTCCTGATCGATAAACCTTGGTTTCTTAACTGAGGGAAAACTAGCCGCTACACTCATCATACCTTCCTCTTGGGGTTCCCAATGGGCTGGTCATCACCACGCACAAGGACTTACTGCTCCCACGTCAACTAAACGCCACAGTCTTTTCTGGCGCCATCACACGAGTAGCACTCGTACAACTCGTGTAGTTCCTTCTCTATCTCTCGGACCTCCAGTGAGGACCCAGAGCCTAGCTGTCGAATCTTTTGCCTCCTCCAACTTCCCACGCAGACGTTTGAGTTCTCCGCGAACTGATCCGAACGTATCAATGCTCCACTTTTTCACTTCAGCGGACACGTATTTGAGCCGACTCCAGAGACCAGTGTCTCCGTTCGCCAACATATCACTGTGCTCCCATGCCACCTTGATCATATCTTCATAATTCTCATGCCTCATCCACATTTCTTCAAAGATAAACCTCTCTGCATATTACCGAGGTTTCTCCTATCATGTTGCTCCAGACGAATTAACAAGGCCATGTGGTCAGATTCCTCGGTCGTGATATGTTCCACTTGAACATGAGGAAAGAGGTCCAGGAACGACGCCGTCGCCGTTCCTCTATCCAATCTAACCTGAATATTGTCTGCAACCGTCCCGCCTATTGTTCCAAGTGAACTCATATCCTTTAAAACCCAGGTCGGTAAGTTCGCAATCAGCCAAACATTGCCTGAAAGCTAACATCTGAGACTCGGCCCTTGGGTTTCCACCTCGCTGTTCACCACCAGATAATGCTTCGTTAAAATCGCCCGCGCACAGCCACGGGAGGTTATCTTGCTTGCTTAAGAACCTCAGCGCCTCCCATGTTTTGTGTCTCTGATCCGTGCGTGGCTCACCATAGACCCCAGTGAATCTCCAGGTTTTGCCATCGAAGGTGATCTTGGCGTCGATAAAGTACTGACACCACAGCCGGACGGACACATCTGTATCATCTCTCCACCATAACGCTAAACCTCCACTCTTCCCCACACAGTCCACGGCAATTCCGTTCTTGAACCCTAGACTCCATTTCAGTTTATCCATTGCCTTGGCTTTCATCTTGGTTTCACAGAGGAAGACCACCCCTGGGTTGTAAGACCTGATCAGGTCTCGAAGCTCGCCTACCGCCGCAGCCAACCCCAATCCGCGGCAGTTGAGGCCTAGAAGATTCATTGATCCCGGCGGCCCTGCCTCGCAGGGTCCGCCGATGGGTCTTCCAACCTGTTGAAAACTGAATTAGCCGCCATATTAGGTTCTTCAAGTCTTTCAAAAACCGAGGAAGTACGAGGGCGTTTCCCTCCGGACTCGTCATTTCCTTCGCCCAGCAACCTGCACACGCACTGGCAGCCAAACCGATTTCACACCACGCTTACGACCATGAGTAGTGGGCGGACGCACCACCTCTTCCCTAGCTCCCACCTGCTTACGGGGCTTACGGACAAATGTGCCTCCCCTGTTCTTCTTTGAAACTATCTCCATTGGTTCTTTCCCTGAGCCCCCTTCATTTGCTCGAACCCCGTGGTTCTTAGCCGGGCTGGCGACCTCATCCCCACCCTCCCGTCTCAGCTCACCCCCGCCAGTGCGTGACGAGCTAGACGTAGCATGGTCAAAATTCAGATTTCTTCTAGGAGGTAAGTCCTTGATCGAGACACCACCGCTAAACCTCTCAACACCCCCTCCACCTGACCGGCTGCTGAAACTGCTTGAAGAGACAGACGGTCGAGCAGACGGTGGTGGTTTCTGATTCTTTCTCGGGGAGGCACGCAGCCATTCCCCCCATTGTTGAACTTCTACCTTCTCCGCCGTGCAGCCCTGCTCTGCATGAACTAGGCGCCCACAATCAAAGCAAAAGTGTGGCACTCGTTCATATTTTATGTCAAACCACCTGCTTTCCTCTTCTTCATCGGATTCTTTCAGTGGAACCCCACGTGGCAAAGGTTGATCAACCTGCACTGCGACCCTAATCCTGAAGTCTTTGCCCCAGGCCATACCATCGGCGTCAACCTCAACCGAGACGTACCTGCCAATCCAGTTACCAATGAGTTTTCCATAGGCTCGATTCATCATGTCCATTGGGAGATCCAGAACACGAACCCACATCTCTAGAGAATCAAACACCATATCAGAAGGACGGATTGAGCCATCATACTCCTTGACTAAAACCACATTGAAATCAAATTGCCAAGGCCCGTTCCTCAGAACATGCTTCCAATCCCCCTCAGATGAGAACCTCACGACAAAACGGTTGTCACCAATATCTCTGAATTGCGCCGGGCGGTGGAGACCCCATGCCCTTTGCATTGCCCGATCCAGGGCATTAAGCACCAATCTACGAGGAGAACAGACCTTACCCACCAGCGCCCAACGCGGTCGAGGCACTTGATCAGATCCGATTCCTCTGATGACCAAACCCGTCGCCTCCTTTTCCGTCAGCAACAGCTCCCCCATCCTGGTAGAGAGCCCCGCCGCCAGATCATCCGCCCCCGACTTGGCTGGAGACCTAGATGGAGTTCTAGACGAACTACCACCCTTTGCCCCAGATCCTTTCGGAGATGCCATCCAAACCCTACTCCTACACCCCGAGAGTAGAAGACCAGGGTAGAAACCGCAGAGACCACCGACGCGCAGGGAAAATCTCGCCGTCGAGATCTCCACCGCCGCCGAGAACACCACCCTCAAGAGAAACCCTAGCCCTACACGATCGCCCCCCGATCGCCTCCAGGGAGCTCTCTGTATTTGGTGGACCCACCTTCCCCTACTATATTACTAAGTGATCTCAATCAACATCTGTCACTTTAAACAACCATCGGCACTTGAAAAAGTTTGAAGTCTTTGTTGGGGTCAGATCAAAGAGGGAAGATTGAATAGATTTATTATTTTTTTCGAAACGGGGCGTCCCAGCCTCTGCATCAATTGGTGCATACGGATTTTTATTGAATAGATTTATTATATATGTTACATTTCTAAGTTTTCAAAAAATGTGAGATCAATTATGGGTGTTGGTTATGTTGAATCTTGTGCATCTACAAAATATAACCATATGTGGCCTGACAAAAAAGGATTTAAGTGAATAATATCATGTATTATTCACACATCATTTATCTTTTTTCCACAGACCACACAAATTGTATACTTTTCAACATAATCTATGTCCATGATTAAGCTCATATTTTTTAAAACTTGGAAGTGAGGCATGCGACATGGGTGGGGATCCAACTAGTTGCAAACTTTACTTTACTTGTTAGTAGCACTGCATGCATATCTAGTGTATACTAATTTTTAGAACAAACACTAATAATAATCTATACATTTAGTCTGATCGGCCGAGACAGTCTAATATAAATACAACATAACCATAAGAAGAATATAAATTTACCCTCACTGCTTAAATGTATTTGGCACTGGCCATTCAGGCCATTGTTTACCTCTAAAGCGTGTTTGGCAATCAACGGGAAGGGGTTTGGGAGTTAAAACGAGGGAGTTGGTGGGAAATTGCTATTTAGTCGGCTAGAGGCTCTCCCGGTCTACACTCCACACCACACGAGCTAAACACCCATGAGAACTCTGGCATACTAGAACCATTGCCAATTCGCCATATTGGTGTCCCTCTCAAAGCATGCGTTGCTTCTACCAAAAGATTTGCTTCGGACAGAGTAGCGGTGAGACAGGCGTGTTAGTTGGCAAGGGCATGTTGCAATAATAATTATGGTTATCCATTGGCAATTCACAGTGATTATTATTCTTTTTTTCCTAAAAGTGAGTGTAACTTTGGCTTCGATGCAAACAACTATTTTATAGTCTACTAATAAGCTGTCAGCTAGGCCGTATGCTGAGCACTATCACCAGACGGTTGCATCTAGAAGTCATAAGCTCCCGCTAATTCGATTGGAGGAGGAAAGACCACAACTGACTTAAATTGTGTGAATATATGGAAAACATGCAAAAAATAAAAGCTCTAGAATTGTTTAAAACAATGTGGTTTCTGCAATTTCGTATATATTGACCAGCATAAAGAAAAAACTCCTATTCAAACTCTAGCTTTAGTTTTTTTATTAATTACATTCAACCAACTTCCAAACGTATTTCTAATATTGATGTTATATGTTATATATACTTTTCGCCATATCATATGGGTCAATGGATATCGGAGAAATAAATGCTCAATTGTCTCCTCCGAGTCATAAAATAGCATTTCTTACATGTATTTCAATTTCTTTTAGCCAGGTTATTCTTCATACGTAATACATTTCTATTGGGGAACTAAATAAATATCTTTATCTTAAGTGAGATTTTGGTTTCCATAAGTATTTGCGAAGAAACCTAGTATTGCTAGTCATAAGCTAGGTTAATATACATAGTCTTCATCGAGAAGACCCCTAAAGTTGTTCCCCACAACCGCGATTTCGGGTTCTTATTTTCAAAAAAAAAAAATCGTTGTAGGGGTTTACCCTACCGCATTTCCTTTAAAAAAACTATAACAATATTAATCTTTGGCATAACTGTAACCAAGCGTTCCACTTATCACCAATTAAAGGTTTTTTGAAACCAATGTTCAGTGAAACCAGTGATAAACATGAGATGGAAGCATCTTTTTGGTGCACAATGTTGTATAGATATCTCTGGATCCTTGGTTATGAGATTTGTCCCCGTGTATTGTGTATAGCGAACGACATGAGCGTTTTAAACAAGTGAGGAATTTAGTTATTATATTTTTAAAGGAAAAACTTTTATTGATCTTTTGACGGCTGCATCAAGTGGATGCACCTAATCATATTATTATAGTAGTTTTAAGAAATGTTGTTGAATTATATGTACCTTTATCAACTAAGTTGTGGAGTAAGTACACAATGGAAAAACAATGATTCTACTAATTGATTATTTGCCAGCTTTATTCGGTGACCCACTAATTAGGTAGTACTACTAGCTTTCATGCCAAAAAAGGTACTACTTGCTTTTTACGTGCAGACAAAACTAAAGAATGGAAGGTATCAGGTTTGCTAGTAAAGCAACATATGTAAACACACCTCTAACAAACCTCTATCATAATCACAGTTGTCATGCAGTTGCGATCATCTCTGTGTTTTTACCACTAGCTAAGCAATTGTACAGTAGAGGGGCTGCTCGTGGTCCGGCCGATCAAAAGATCAACGGTTGTTGGAGAGGATCTAACTAACCGTCCATAGATTGATCGACTACTCAGTCGGCCTGCATCATGTTCATGGACACCAACGGCGGCGCGACCGGCGTCTCAACGCGAGTCTGCCGGGAGCGGAAGGCGACTTTGGACTCGCCCCACCGCTCGAACATCTGCCGCTCCACCGGGTTCACGTCGCACTCCGGTAGCGCTGCCGGGTACCGGTCTGTGTCGTAGCACACCGTGTACAGCGTCTGCTTCATCCTCCACCTCCGCATCGCCGCACGCTTCCGCGCCGTCATCACCGCGTACCCCGCAGTCGTCAGCTCCCGCTCCCGCGCCGCGCACCGGTACACGGAGGTGGCACGGTGGATCTGGCGGATGTCGCCGGTGGCATCGGCAGGGCAGCCGCGCAGGACGAGCTCCGAGAACTCGGCGGTGAAGGGCCCGTGCCGATAATCCACCGTGTGCTTGCCGTTCTCAGTCGCCCAGGTGGACCTGTCCCAGATGGTCACGTACACCGCCATCGGCTTGGACGGGTAATCGCCGCCCATGCCGGCGCCGGCGTGGCGTTGAACCTCGCGGACGGGCGTGCCGTCGACGAAGAAGACAACGGAGGCGGACGACCAGAGCACCGTGAATGTGTGCTTGGCAGCTGAGGGGTCGAACGGCATGAGGTACCTCTCCTCTCGTCCCCGGGCGGTGCTGCCGTTGCCGTACACGTTGGTCTGCATCCGCCACCGGTGGCCCGCGCGGTTGCCCAGGAACTCGAAGTCGAGCTCGTCGTGGGTGTCGTCGAAGACGTCGCCGTTGGAGAGGTAGAAGGCAACGACGACCCCCGCGGTGTGGCCTGCAGGGAGCCTCACGTCGGCGCTGAAGAGGCCGTGGTGGAAGTAGTGCTTCGAGATGAAGCCCGAACCGGTGTGGCGGTCCAGGGTGACGCGTACGGTGCCGTCGCCGGAGAGCTCGAGGTTGGACTCGCCGAAGAGCGGGGTGAAGCCCTCGTCGAAGGGCACCGTCGGCACGTCATCGAACCCCGCTGCCGGCGCCGCATCGCAGAACACGGAGGCGCACATGCAGGTGGCGAAAAACAAAATCAGCGTTACGGCCGCTGCAACCGCCATGATCGGTCGAGCAAGAATTTGAAGGAAGGGAATTTCCTGGCTCCGACCGATTTGTATGAAGGTTGCACCTCCGTGTCCTCTGATAATTGTTGGTTAGAAG
Organism: Dactylis glomerata; assembly: GCA_007115705.1. Taxonomy (NCBI): domain Eukaryota; kingdom Viridiplantae; phylum Streptophyta; class Magnoliopsida; order Poales; family Poaceae; genus Dactylis; species Dactylis glomerata. The sequence continues at coordinate 227,018 of QXEO01000744.1, read as the reverse complement.
ATTGGACGAAAGGAGTTAAGTGGAAAGCGATTTGGATTTGTATTTATACACGATGTGACGTTGCAAAAAATTGGTTAGTCTTGGATAGGAATATGATGGTGGAAATGATAGGGAAGTTAGAGCTAGACTATCTAGCTGGAAGTTGGAAATGGAGTCGGCGCCGCTGATGCTTACCTGACTAGCTCACGGGACAGCGCTGTCTATCTAACGCAATTGCAAGATTCCTTTTTATATGTCCATTTTGTTGTAGGAGTATATATTCTTCCGACTAAAAAGTTGGAGAAATGTATTATTAAACGTCTGATTGAACAACAACCCAATGGTCCCAATCATACTTGGATATATTTATTGCTTCAGTGATTCTTTTTACTGGAGGAGTGATTATTTTCATGATTAATTGTGTATTGTTGTCTGTCTAGACCATCCATCTCCACCCATATACTCCCTCTGTATCTTAATATAATAATAGTATGTTATTACATCTAATATACTCATATTAAGTGCTCTTGGGCGCCCTGATTTTCTTTTCTTTTGCTCTTAATATAAAGAGAGTACTTCTTTACTTGAACCTGCTTTTCTTTTCTTTTGCTCTTTTTTGCAAGAAAAAAAATACCATGAGTGTTGTGCTCTCTCAAAAATCAAGATGGGTTAATCTAGTTAAGAAATACGCGGATGTTTTTTTGGGATAAGAGTCCCACGTGCATGGGGTCCACACTTTATAATTTTATTTAAGTATAAAAACCTCATTCGCTTAAGGTCGATTACATCTTTGCAAGAGGAGTTTTTCTAAGCTCAGATATTCCCACACCCTCCATATTTTCGGCGCTCTAAATTTATAGAACAGATGTACGTACACATTATACTACCAAAGTTATGTCACATAAAGTTTCACTTTACTCAGCTGGTTCTTGAGTACCTATAATTTTGTGTATGTGCAAGAGTTGTTCTTGCTAAGATTTGCTGCCTAGCCTGCAAGCCCTGAAATTTGAGTATGGATAATATGATCGAGAAATAGTATGAATTTGCAGCTCTTTTATAGCTCTTTTGTATGAATTTGCGGCCGCAGGGAACAAACCATGCAACCCATGACTAAACTGCATGTTGCAATGACTCTTTTGTGTGGAGATGCTACGATAGTCCATACATAATTAACTAGAACATGGGTGGCCATATAATCTACGGATTGACCCTCTATCTTCACCTTAGGCGATCTACAATTGCTCATAAATGATATGTATTTTGCTTTTTTCATTTATTGCTACATGAGACTCGTGGACGGCTGTGTGCATCTTAGTTATGCAGAGGCCGGATGTAATTGCTTGACTATTGAGTAGTGAAAGGTTCATTATTGAAAAAAAATTAACTGGAACATTCCTAATCTTGTTAGGTACATGTCTGATGATTGCCATTAGTTTCTTAATCTGTTATTTCTCCTCGGTATGCAGACACACATATAATTAAGCATATCATATGTTATCATCTGAAACAAAGAAAAAAGGAGACGAAAGAACATGGACAATTAGCTGTTCTTTGTTCTTTCATTAGAGCAGATGAAACGAAAGATAATTAATTAGCATAATTTGGTAGAGTACTAGCACATAAGCTAACTAGCTACGCATCCCTGAGCGAGTAAATAATTGCATGCCTAGCTATGCAAGTACAGAACATGGAGTATTCGCTGCAATTTAGATGACATAAAAGGAGAAGGAGATTCGTATACTATAGAAATTAGAAACCAGAGCGATCAACTGCCGAAGAGCATGAGCGTTTAAGCATACACGTACACGTATACGGTGCATATAAAATCATTTACGGATGCGACGTTGCAACAACTTGGTTGATTGGCTAGGTTAGGTATACCTGAAGCCTGAAGCCTCGGAGGCAATAGGTTGTCATGGATGCCCATGCATTATATAATTGGAGGCCTGGTTAGCTAGATACTTACTCTGAATTATACTAATTATCTGCTAGCTCGTTGAATAATATAGTGCCATACATAAGTGTTGGATAATCCTCCTCATGATGAGCTCATGCAGGGAAAAAAGAGCAGGACCGAAGGAATAAACTTAGGCCATCAAGTTGTGATTCACTTTCTATTTAAGCTGTCATTTCATCATGTCTGTTAGATTGTATCAACTTTTATAGCTCTTGCCGTCGTCGTTTTCATACATGTCGAAATTTCGTGATTCTTTCCCTTGTGATGCTCGTCGTCTGAGTCGAAGCTGTCTGTCCTTGGCGCGTGTGGCCAATTGGTGGCATGGGCCGGCATGGGCTCCGACGCCGTTCGGGGAGCTCGGTTTGGGAAGTCGCCGGTGAAGTCGGAGTCGCTGGCTCGTGGAGGAGTGATGACGATGACACTGTGTGGCAACCTCGATGCAGCTTCTTTGTGTGTCTGTGTTTCGTGTGGGTAGCCAGGTTGGCTGTGGTGGTGTGCCCAATATGGTCGTGTTCTATGACGACATGGGTGCATTGTACGGGTTTTCGGCCGGTTCCCCTGCAAATGAACCGGTCAATTCTCTTCTTCTTTTTTAAATAAAATGAGGCAAAATTGCCCGTTTGTTCAAAAAAAAAAAAAAATTCGTGATTCAGTTTTAAAAAATTTCGTGACCCATTGCATGTGCATCACCATACTTCTTATTGATGTTTTCAGGATGTCCTGCATGTTTCACAATTTTTTGAAACATTAAGTGCCCTAGCCATGGGTGGGGTCGTATGCAACATGCTTCGGATGTGATTTTGTGCTGATACTAACTAATGAAGTCAGTTCTGCAAGCTGGGGGACAATGAAAATATGGAAAATTTGAGGAAAGAGACACGGGTAGTGTGCCAAAAAAAAAATGTAGATGCCCCCTGTGGATAGTGCAAGTCGGTTGGCATGTGACATGGTACGGTCACATGGACATATCCAAGTAACTCAAATGCGACTACTGACCAACGGCAATGGCGGCCAAGGGATTATACATTACCTTAGCTTAGGTAGCTCTTCACGTGCAACTACCTACCACTAGTGGAAAACAGGGCATCAGTCCCGGTTCGTATGGGCCTTCAGTCCCGGTTGCGCAACCGGGACTAACCAACCGGGACTGATGCCCTATCTTTAGTCCCGGTTGCTATACGAACCGGGACTAAAGAGTGACCACGTGGCAGGGGCCGGGCGGTCGTGGGCGTAGGTCTTTAGTCCCGGTTCGTGTTAAGAACCGGGACTAAAGAGTCCACACGTGGCAGCCTCTCTGCTTCTTTATTTTTCTGGATTTCAATTGTTATTTAGGGGTCTAGGGTTTAGGGTATATTTGTATTTTGCTCCATTCAATTGTTTGATTCATTTCAAACAAGTTTTCTTATATACTTATTCATACAGCATTACAACATAATATATAAACAATACATATATATAATATATTTGGTTCACCGAGCATATACATGCATACAGTATATATACAACTTGTTCACACACATAAGATCACGACTTGTGTTTAATTATAAACATTGTCTAATCGAAACCGGCATGAAATTCACCCTTTGGGTTAATGACATGTTCAAGCAGAAATCCGGCTAATTCCTCTTGAATTCCTACTACGCGTTCAGTCGGTGAGAGCAGTTTCCGCTTTGCTTCGAACTACGAAGAAGAAGAACAATATGAATATGAATCATCATAACAAAATTGATGCCAATAAAATGAATTTGTCAGTATATTATTTACTTACTGTTTGAAAATCAATTCCTTCAGTGACCTGTGCACGAAGGTTCTCGCAAGTATAGTATGCACATAGATTAGTTCCCGAAGGCTGCCTCGCACACTTTACGAGAATAGATTTTAGTCAGTGACATATCAAGATTGATATACTTAATGGTATTTGAAACTAGAATTAAAGGGATGTGTGGACCTAGCTCGTACGACTTACCTCGATCTGACGGTAAATTAGCTCAGTTTTCCATTCACCTTTAACTATGCGTATAAACCGTTTCCAAACACTGCCGAGCAAAGAAAATAAATAGATGAGTTATAGATGAACGAAAGAGACCGATATAATGCCATAATGATTAAAATTACCTATCCATCACATCAAGGATGCTTTGGTATTCATTAAGTGGTTTATCCATCGAGTCAAAGATTTGAACCCTTCCATAGTCAGGTTCAATCTTTAGCAAAATCCAATGGTAACTGCGTGCAAGTTTAATTATGTAAGTTAATAAACTCATCAATTACACTTATAACATCGAGTAAGGAAAAGTAACTGTGTATAAGATAGTAACACTCACCTGATGTTGTACGGAAAGAGTATTCTAGCTCGGTATTCCTGCGTAAGTAGGAACTCTAGCAAGTTATCCTCCGTCTCCTTGCGATTCCTTTGTATCATCGCTCCGTTAACTCGGTTTGGATCAATGAATCCAAGTTGGAGGTCATTCCTTTTCTTAGATTCCATACTCTTCATTCTGCATAATAAACAGCGTAGTGAGGAAAATTACATGCAAAGAACGAGTTGAGCTAGAGACTTATAGAAATAATGAATCACTTACAGAACATAGGCACTGACGAGAGATTTGTCGAGCGCGTCTTGATTGAATAGCTGAAAGAATTCATCAAACTCAATATGCACCAAGTCTTGACCTAAGAAATGGTCCTTTGTGATTTGCATAAGGAGAAAATCTTGCGTGCCCTTTGCGGCTTGCAGGTACCACTTATGCAATTTTCGCATTTGCGTTGGTAGATTCATTTCAATCTCAGGTGGGACCAGACTACTTCCCCTTTTCATATTGCCGTGCTATAGGCGCCTTTGGGTGATACCTTCATCTAGCAATTGAGAAAGAGCAAACCAGCTTCTTTAGCAAAGTCGGCGGGAGGTTGGGTTGAGCAACACTCCCACCAGCATCACTAGCAAAGACCTTTAGCGGGGAGATTGATTTTTTGGTCTGTGCTCCAAGCTGGGCAACGTCTCGTTTCCCTCTTGCAGTTACGCTTGTCTTATTAGCTTCTTTTTTGCATCTACCTGCTTATCCAAACAACGCTTGTAGTCATCTGGCTTACGCAATTCATATTGCGAAGGTTGGGTAAGCATATCAAAGGCCCACTCCTTCTGTTCCAGAGTATATACCTGCTTCGGTGTAGGGGTCGGGCGTAGGGCTGCGAGCTTCCTTTTCACTTGGCTCTGTCCTCCGCCTCAATTTCTTCAGCAGTCTTCTCGATAGGAGGAGGCGGGCACCGCCTTAGCTATCTTGGCCCGTTTCTTCGGAGAGACATTGCTAGTGGACATAGCAGCGGACTTGCCACAACTCTGGGACTTACGAGTGGGCTGAGGCGGCGGAGGTGGCGGAGGCGGCTGACATTGAGGTGGAGATCGATGTGGACTCGGGGGTATGGTGGTAGTCGTCCCTGTCGTCGTCGGAGGTGGTGAATTGCGAGGACTAGGAGGAGAGGGTGGCCGCCCTTGGCGCCGAGCCTGGAAACACGATGTGTTTCTTATCCCAAAGAATTATACCACCCAATACTTCTCCCAGTTTTTCCTCCTCTTCAGGTCCAGCGACGTCAAGAAGGAGGGACTCATACCCCCTTTCAATTGCATCCACCCCGACCTTAGCATAGCCAGGTCGAAATCTCACGGCCATTGCCAGGTTTGTCCAGGTCCAGATGGCAAGACATAGCCAACCGCCACCTTCATCGATATGTTCTTCATGGGATAATGCAGCTGACAGTCTGTCTTCTTGGTGATATCATCCACGGGGTAGTGAACCATCGGTACCTCCGTGGAAGCCACGCTGCTTCTCCGCTGAGATCGGTCGCCTGATGCATGTTCTAGGTGTTGCTGATGCTGAGTGCCCCTTGCGACTTTAATTCCTCCAGTGCCTTCTGCTGCAGCAAATACAACTCTCTTAGCTCAGCCTGTTGCCTTTCTATGCTCTCTATCCGTGAGGCCTCCTCCTGCGCCTTCCGCTTCTTCGCTCTCTCTCGGCTTCTATAAGTCTGGCTCTCTTCGGAGAACCCAGACCTCCACGGAATAGCAGAACCCAGACCCCGTGTTCGTCCTGTGTGTTCTTTGTTCCCGAGGGCCTTTGTCAGCTCGTCGTTCTCTCTGTCCGGCTTGAACGTCCCCTCTTGAACCTTCGGCGATTGTCTTGACAAGTGCTCCCAGGGGTTCAGCAATTTGTTTCTTCTCTTGAACTAATTTCCCTGTTCTCTCATCATAGACAGCTCCATGGGCAAGTGCCCAATTTCTTGACCTTCTGGGCCATTGTTCTGTTTCTGGTTCGATGCCTTTTTCTCGTAGGCGGCCTCTTGCATATCCACTTAGGCTCGGCCCTTTGTAGCCGCCTGGACCCAACTTATGGTGATATTTCTTTTCGCGGCATTTGCCTGATTTTTCTGACTCCTTAGCTTACCCAGCTCTGACTCCTTGTACTCCACAAATGCATCCCAGTGATCCCGCAGGAACTCATTGGGGCCAGTAAATTCTGGAGCTTGTCGATCGGCGTTGACATAGGTGTTCAATAACCTCTTCTTGTGGTTATGAACTGTGCAAGCCATCTTCTTAAGAGCCCACTCCCTGACTTTCTCCTTCTGTGCTCTGCTTCATCCAGGGACTCGGTGACCGGCAGATTGAAATGTGGAATGAGGGAATCCCAAAGTCTATCTTTCAAGACCTTGGTGACATAATGACCGCTGCACCCTCTTCTGGCACTGGCTGTGCTGGCTCTCCCTTTGCCGCCTTGGGCTTATACCAATATTGAATGCTTATCGGCACCATGTCCCTGACAAGACATCCACAATGATGTGTGAACGCATTTGCGACACTCTTGGGTTCCAACGGTTCGCCTTCACTTGAGAGACGCCCAATCGTGTAATGCTGATTCGATGCCAGCCGTTTGGCCGGGCCTCGCTTCTTTCTAGAAGATTCAGAGCTCTAAATAAGAAAACACTCGTTAATATATATACCACATAATGCATCGTCATCTACTGATTCATGAATAGAGCTAATCTTCATATATATATACCTCGCCGGACCGTTTTATTAAGTCACGTCCAGTCCCGTGTGAGCCGTCCTCGCAATCATCATTCTCCGGCTGCTCCTCCTCCATTCCCTCACCCGACTCGTTCAAAAATTCCGAGCCGTCTCCTTCTGCACGGGTGGTACCCTCTTCTTGTGCACGGGTGGTACCCTCTCCTATAATCTTCAACATCTCTTCTTCACCTTCTCTTCCGGCGCCGAAATCCATATCTGAAATCCATATAACATATAGATCAACAACATTTCGATCTATTCACTTTCTATTCATTTACTATTACTATTACTAAGAACTAATCTAACTATAAGAAACTAAGAAACTTATCTAACTATAAGAAACTAATCTAAGAATAACTATAAGAATAACTATAAGAATAACTAAGAAACTAATCTAACTATAAGAAACTAACTAATAAACTAATCTAACTATAAGAAACTAATAAAACTAATCTAACTATAAGAAACTAATATGAATAGCATTTCTATTTCTATTACTATTACTAATATGATAGCATTTCTATTACTATTACTTATTTTTAACATTAAATCTAACAATTTTTCTAACATATAAAATCTAACATAAAATCTACAAATAGTAAATTGCATTTACTATTACTATTACTAACTTATTTCTAACTATTACTATTACTAACTTATTTTCTAACTATTACTATTACTAACTTAGTTTCTAACTATTACTATTACTAACTTATTTCTAACTATTACTATTACTAACATACTACTTATTTTCTAACTATTACTATTCTTTCTATTACTAATAGTAATATAGCATTTTTACTAACTATTCATTTCTATTACTAATAGTAATATATAGCATTTTACTAACTATTTATTTCGATTACTAATAGTAATATAGCATATATCTAACCTAAATACTAATAGTAATATAGTATTTTACTAACATAAATACTAATAGTAATATAGCATTTTACTAACTATTCATTTCTATTACTAAGAGTAATATATATCATTTTACTAACTATTCATTTCTATTACTAATAGTAATATATAGCATTTTACTAACTATTCATTTCTATTACTACATTTTCTAAAAATTTCTAACTACATTTTTCTAAAATTTCTAACAAAAATTCTAATTTTTTTTGCATGCAGGGCCGGCCGGCGGCGGTACCTGCGGGCGCGCGGTGGCGGCGGTACCTGCGGGCGACGCGGTGGCGGTGGCGCTCGGGAGGAGGGGCGGTGGCGGCGCGGCGGTCTCGGGAGGAGGGGCGGCGCCGGCGTGGCAAGCTTCGGGAGGAGGGGCGGCGGCCGGCCGGTCTCGGGAGGAGGGGCGGTGGCGGCGCGGCGGTCTCGGGAGGAGGCGTGGCGGCGCGGCGGCGCAGCGCGGCGGCACGGCGGAGCGACGGCGCGGCGGAGCGACGGCGGCGGCACGGCGGAGCGACGGCGGCGGCCCGAGATTTTAGCCGACCGCAACGATCGGCAATCTCTCTCCTCGCGCTCCCGAAAACTGCTATGTGTTGATGCAGTGGGGAAGAAGAAGGAGAGGCGGCGCTTTATATACCCCCCCCCTTTAGTCCCGGTTGGTGGCTTAAACCGGGACTAAAGGGGGTCTTTAGTCCCGGTTGGTGCCTCCAACCGGGACTAAAGACCTTGGGCGGTTCGCGCGCCCAGATCCAGACCTTTAGTCCCGGTTGGTTAAACGAACCGGGACTAAAGGCGTAATAAATGCGCGCCAATGGCAGATTTTTCAGATTTCATATGAAAATATGAATTTTGAATTTCAATTTGAATAACTTCTGCATATTTTAGAATTTGATAATACTTTGAATATGAAAGGTGTTTGAAATTGAATAACTAATTCAAAAATATTTTCTATTTTCAAAATCAATTATTCTAACTATTTAAACAATTAACTATTTTGCCATTTTCAATTAAAACAATATTGATTAAAATTCTTTTTGCATATTTTAGAATTTGATAATACTTTGAATATGAAAGGTGTTTGAAATTGAATAACTAATTCAAAATATTTTCTATTTTCAAAATCAATTATTCAAACTATTCAAAAATTAACTATTTTGCTATTTTCAATTAAAACAATATTTATTAAAAATCTTTTTGCATATTTTGGAATTAGATAAAACTTTGAATATAAAATGTGTTCGAATTTGAATAACTAACCCAAAATCATATATTTACATCAAAGTTTAATACATTATTACACATCACCAACATCCCCATCTAGTGTTGGGGTTTCCTTCTGCACCGTAACCATGGAGTATCTTCTTTGTTTAAGAGGAGGGTTGGGTCAGTGTTCACTCTGAAGGGCGGAATTTCATCAAACTTGTTATAATCTTCTGACATATCTGTCTTGTCCTCCACTCCCACGATGATTCTTTTCCCTGAGAGAACAATGTGTCGCTTTGGCTCATCGTGTGATGTATTCGTTTTCTTATCTTTTCTCTTTCTCGGTTTTGTAGACATGTCCTTCACATAGAAAACCTGAGCGACATCGTTGGCTAGGACGAATGGTTCATCCATGTACGCAAGATTGTTGATATCCACGGTGGTCATGCCGTACTTTTGGTCTACAACTACCCCGCCTCCTGTCAGCTTGACCCATTTGCACCGAAACAAAGGGACCTTAAAAGATGGTCCATAGTCAAGTTCCCATATTTATTTTTCTATTTTTCGGATGTGTCAAGCTCACTAGTGGAAAACAGGGCATCAGTCCCGGTTCGTATGGGCCTTCAGTCCCGGTTGCGCATGACCACCGTGGATATATACATAGAGTCACGGGCCAGGTGCTATGACTGCAGCTCTGCTCCCCAAAAGGATTCATGCCATCTGTACTTAGACCAAACCTCAGGTTGCGTGCGTCTTCCGTAAACTCCGGAAAATCTCTGTCGATTTTTCTCCACTGCGACCCATCAGCGGGGTGTCTCAACATCTCGTCACTCTTACGGTCTTCTTTGTGCCACCTCAACAACTTGGCATGCTCTTTATTTCTGAACAAACGTTTCAACCGTGGTATTATAGGTGCATACCACATCACCTTGGCAGGAATCCTCTTCCTGGGGCGCTCGCCCTCAACATCACCAGGGTCATCTCGCCTGATCTTATACCGAAATGCACTGCACACCGGGCATGCATTCAAATTCTCATACTCACCACGGTAGAGAATACAGTCATTAATGCATGCATGTATCTTCTGCACCTCCAATCCTAGAGGGCAGACAATCTTCTTTGCTTCATACGTACTGGCGGGCAATTCGTTCTCCTTTGGAAGCATCTTCTTCATAATTTTCAGCAACTTCTCAAATCCCTTGTCAGATAAACCACTCTCTGCTTTCCATTGCAGCAATTCCAGCGTGCTTCCTAGCTTTTTCTGGCCATCTTCGCAATTTGGATACAAATCCTTTTTGTGATCATCTAACATGCGTTCCAACTTCTCCCTCTCCTTTTCACTTTCACAGTCAATCTGTGCATCAACAATGACCTGACCAAGATCATCAGCGGGCATATCTGATGCCCGTTCTTCACCTTCTTCTTCTTCATTATCTTCCATTGCGGTATCGGTGGTTTCAGGGAACTCAGGATAGTTGTCATCATTCTCTTCTTCATCGTTGTCTTCCATCATAACCCCTCTCTCCCCATGCTTAGTCCAACAATTATAGCCGGACATGAAACCGAACCGGAACAGGTGGATGTGAAGGGTCTTTGTGGAGGGGTAATCCTTCTCATTTCGACAACCTCCGCATGGACAACACATAAAACCATTCCGCTTGGTTGCCTCAGCCACCTTGAGAAAAGAATGCACGCCTTTAATGAAATCTCCAGAGCGTCGATCGGCGTACATCCATGCTCGGCTCATCTGCATTATATAAGTACATATCAAACGCAAATCAAATATACAATTTCTATTTCTATCTCTAATTTTAGTTTGATAAGTAAGAATAAGTTAACAAAACTTTAGTCCCGGCTGGTGGGTACTTCTATCGGTATTTCTATCTCTATTTCTATCGGTATTTCTATTGTTCTATCTCTATCTCTATTTCTATTTCTATGTTAGCTATGTCTACTTCTATTTTTATTTTTAATTCTAACATTTCTATTTCTAATAGCATTTCTATTTCTAATAAAATCTAACATAAATAAAACCTATATAGCATTTCTATTTTTACCTCTATCGGTATTTCTATCTCTATTTCTATCTCTATTTCTATCGGTATTTCTATTTTTCTATCTCTATCTCTATTTCTATTTTATTTATGTCTACTTCTATTTTTATTTTTAATTCTAACATTTCTATTTGTAATAGCATTTCTATTTCTAATAAAATCTAACATAAATAAAATCTATATAGCATTTCTATTTTTACCTCTATCGGTATTTCTATCGGTATTTCTATTTTTCTATCTCTATCTCTATTTCTATTTCTATGTTAGCTATGTCTACTTCTATTTTTATTTTTAATTCTAACATTTCTATTTCTAATAGCATTTCTATTTCTAATAAAATCTAACATAAATAAAATCAAATAAACATCTAATAAAATCTAACATAAATAAAATCTAATAGCTATGTCTATCTATATAGCATTTCTATTTTTACCTCTATCTATAAAATCTAATAAAATCTAACATAAATAAAATCAAATAAACATCTAATAATTGCTCCCATAAAAAAATCACAAATCTCTCTACTTCTAGAGCAATAAATGAGCTAAATTACCAATGAAAGACAAAAGCACAAAATTCCTCACCTTTTAGTCCACTTAGATTGAAGTGGGGACATCAATTTGTGACAAAAAATGGTGATCAAAGAGGATGAACTCGAGTTGCATGAAGAACACTGAGAGTGGAGAGTGGGAGTGCCTGGCTCGGGGAGGAAGAAGGAGCTGCTTTTATACAGGGAAGTCATTAGTCCCGGTTTGTAATACCAACCGGGACTAAAGGCTCACTCTTTAGTCCCGGTTGGTGTTACCATCCGGGACTAATGAGTCTGACAACGGTCGGATTCGACCCCAGAGTCATTAGTCCCGGTTCATATTACGAACCGGGACTATAGGTTTAAAACGAACCGGGACTAATGAGGTCTGCGGTCTGGTGGCCGAAAAAGCGGTGGGGCCCTGGGCATCAGTCCCGGTTCAGACAGCAACCGGGACTAATGCCCAGGAATATTAGGCCGGTTTTCTACTAGTGATGGACATCACGTCCAAACATAGAGTTGATATTTAGTCAACTCACTAATACTCCTTTGATAAGGGAGTCCACCTCAAGTCAAATTTAAAACTTAACAAAGTATTGCATAAAGAACTGTAACATGATATTGAAAACACAGATGCATCCTTTAAACAAGGGGTCCTTTCTGGACTTTTATGCATGGTTAACCATTCTCCCTATTGAGGCAACCATAGAAATCTGAAAACCTTAGCAATACAGAGATTCATGTCACTTCCGCAAACCACTACAAGATTGCGCCAACTAATGCACACATCCCCCACACATGCCCTAGCATACTAGTGTGATCAAGACTAGCAAACAAGAATGGGGTAGCATATACATCTACTCATAGATCAAGTACATAAACATATTTGCATCTTATAAATCATCTCACAAACATAAGATCCACCACACAGGTAATACAAATATGGTCACAATCACGATAGGTAGCTCATGTGACTCTAATCTATGAAACACGAGAGAGAGAGAGAGAGAGAGTTTGATACAAGTTACTTCCACAACCCCCATGTCCAGGGGTGAACTACTCCCACTTCATCATGTTGTTGAAGGAGATGGCGTCGATGGAGTCGAAGGGGCAACCGGGAGCGGCTCTGGCAACGTCTCCCCTCCCATCCTCGCAGTCTTCAAATATGTATGGTGTATTTTGTGTTTCTCTGCTGCCCCCTTGCAAAATCACCGAAGGAGGTATTTATAGTCGGTTTAACATTAAGACGCTTCTGTAGAGTCCAAGATTGCGTCAAAACAACGCTCGAGGGCCGAGATGGGTCCCACCATGCTGTCAGCATGTGGGACCACATGGTCCCCCTCTTTTGGTCCTCGTGGCGCCCCCTGTTGACTTCTTCTTCTCACGATCTTCTATTTCCCTAAAAAAATGAGGTGACAAAAAGTTTGGGTCCGTTTGATATCCTGAAGGCCCTTGAAAGTCAAAAATATGCAAAAACAAGGAAACCTGCTTCGCAGTGTTAAAACCAAATGAAATGGGATTGTTTAGAAAACCCTCAGAATTAATGGCAAACAAGTCCAAGTCCTTATAAAACTATCAAGTAACAAAGAATATGATCTAATAAACTAAAAAGTTCATGGATGCATTTTACATTCATCAACATCCCCAAGCTTTACCTATGCTCATCCTCGAGAGCATAAAGGTGATAAAAGTACATGAGCTTTGTAGTTTATGAACTCACAAAGGAATACAATACTTACAAGTTATGATTCCAGCTGGCTCCAAGCATAAGTAGTCCATTGAAAGAGTATATGAAAGATGAACAACAATTCCATCAAGTAATAGTTCATAATATTCAGCATTAGACATAAGAAAAATAATAAAATTGCACAAAGGAAAAGGAGCCATGCTGATAGACAATGAAACATGCTTGTGCAAATGAAGTGTATGGGTGGTTCCTAAGCTGGTCAAGAATAGAGTTTTGAAGCTTTTACTTTCTTTTGACATAGGGAAAAAAGGCTTGTCCTCTTTGAGGTAGCTATGTTTAAACATGATGCACAAGTCTAGAGGTTAGAGAGTACTCTAGATGTGGGAACTCTATGCACAAGTGGCAACACCAACATTTTAATTCTCCATGCTAAATCAAGTTACTTAAGAAGTGGTTTCCATTTTTTTTGCTTTTTCAAAACTTTGGCACTCCTCCCAGCCTTTTCTTCCACATACCATGGCTAACCAAGTTTTTTCGGGTTCCCACCAACTTTTCACAACCTGGACGAATGCTCTTTTTCTTTCTTTTTATTTTTTATTTTTTATTTGGGATAGGGCGTCCCTTTGCAAGTTTCCTCACACCACTATTATAAAAAATGAAAATGACAAGCACTGATTCATTGCTCATCTAAGTCTCAAGGTTTTAGCTTGGAGAACTATAGTTCTGATATCCACCACAAGAATAAAGCTGACACAAGTTCTAGCATCCGAAACCCGAAGTCTATAACAACATGCACACAAACTCAGGTGATAGGTAGGGTTGATATATCGGACACTTAAGAAACAAATTGGTTCAAAGGAGTTTGTCTTGCATAAGCACACACTTATGACTTTTGAAAGGCTAGCATAGAAGGAAGTTTGACCACTAAAAACATGCAACCTCATCCATCAACACAGGTACTCTCCAAAGTTCAAAACTCATTAAAAAGAACTCATGACAAGAAGAATATTATCAACTACAACTGAATGGAAGAGTTTGCAAATTTTCGTACCTCAATCAACCATAAAGTTATACCTTGATAGTAGTTGCAATCATAGCATGCTTTCATGTAGCCATTTTTCTTCCTTTACCAAAGCTTCTTGCTACCAACTATTTCTTATTCTCCTTCCTTACAGTAGTTCCAAGATATTCTAATAAGCTCACAACTAAAAGTGGTCTTCAAAAGGTAGAGTTGCTACTCCAAAACTAAAAACAAAAGACTAGACACTCCAAGCTTAGCAAACTCTTATATTGCTCAAAAACAAAAGTTTTAAGATTTAAAAAATGAGATTTTGTTAATGTAGAGGGATTATGGGGGAAATACCCAAGCTTATGGTCTTGACCATCCATAAGTTCTCCGTGGTTTAACTTGGCTTCATACCCCTGTGAAAAAACTTCACTCCAAAAAACTTCTCCCACTCTTTTCTGTGGGGTTAAATCTTACCATTCCAAAATCACCCAATTTTTTTGTTTGTCATGAGAGATTTCAAAGTGCAAAACATCTTAGAGAACTCAAAATACTCATAGAGAATCACATTGAGACTCAAAAGAAGCACTCAACAAAACATAGACAGAATCTGCCTTAAAAAAACTGCTACTTTGAAAATTCTAATGCCCCCGCTTCATACTCACCAAAACCCAATTTTCCAAATGATATCTACGATGACCATCACAATTATCCCACAAACAATGTGTCATCCAGAGTTGATTGCTTTAATGGTACACTTGAGAAATTTAAGCTGGCAACAAATAGGTAGGTACACTTGCAAGACAGGATCTGTTTAGGACCAACCTGCTAGCATGTGATAGAAGTCTACCTCTCGAACCTACAGTCCTTTTAATTATCGCATCAATAATGGGTTGGAGATCTTCCTTCCTGAGCTTACATGAAATAGTATGCCAAGGTACTTAATAAGGAAATCACTTATTTTGCAGCCAAAAACCCGAGCCAAAACATTTCTTTATTCAAAAGACACATTATTTGGTACTAAAACACTTTTGTTAAAATTAATTCACATACTAGAAATCTCCTAAAAAGAGCTAGTCACCATTTTCAGGTTTTGGCTTGCTCCACATTGTTTTTTAATGAACAAAAGAGTATCGTCGGAATGTTGTGAACTAAAAAATCTCACTAGGCCTGAAGTCATGCAGTAACCCAATGATTAAATTCTTCTAGAAACTTTAGTATGCATAGTGTGAAAATATCGCCTATGAAATTAAACAGTTGTGGTGAGAGGGTATCACCTTCCCTAAGCTCTTTACAGGTTAAAAATATTGACTTTTACAAAAATTAATCATGTCACCTACTGATCCCCCTCGCACTAGGTTTTTTATTTTTGTTCTCCATCTCAAGCAAAAGCTTCGTTGAAAAAGCATTTTATCAAGAAACGACCAATCAGCACGGTGACACGCCTTTTTGTAGTATAGCTTCAACACCAGCCATTATAACGTTTTGCTATGGAAATCATGAATAAATTCATGTGCCAACACCACGCTCTCCAAAATATCTCTCTTTTTGATAAATGTAGTTTGGTTTTTAGAAATTAGCCTATCAATAATTGAATCTAGCCTATTAGCAGAGGCGGAGCTACGTTGGGGCCAACGTGGTTCGTGGCCTGCCCAAAATTTTGGCATTCCTTCATTTCTCTTGTTGGGTCAGCCTGCAAAGGCTACCAATTCTTGAAAAAATCTTGCTCCACTAAATCTCGGCCCGCCCAGGAATTCTACCGTAGCTCCCATATTAGACTGCATGAATAAGTTATATTAAGTTACATTGAGTTACAAATTTTATAACTTACTTGTGCAGTCTAAATTATTATTTTTTATAAATGCCACAAATATAAATATTTAAGTTCCAATTTTGTACACGCTTAACTATACCCATTGTCTACTTACATTTTTCTGATATTTTAAATTCTTCCAAAAATATGTTGACTTTTCCGCTCGACATCACCTCTGCACACGCTTCTTCTCTTGATTGAAGGACCTTGATCTTGAGGGATATTCGGAGCGGGCTTCCGGAGTTCCAAGTCCAACTATCACCAGCATCTTCCTTCTTTTACGATGAAATCTTTGCTGGGAAACCTTGCGCCTTTTTGTGCAACGACGAGCACCATCCTTCCAGCGTTTGTCTCTCGCCTAGGGAGTGCATAATGATGTCTCGTCCTAAGTAGTTATGCAGGGATTGCATAACGATGTCTAGTCCTAATTAGTGGTGCCACTCTCCTCCACACAATTTGTTATCATTCCAAATTAGTCTTCCAAAAAAAATCATTTCGCATTTGCCATTTATTCCGCATTACAACATAAGTAACCATATTGATCGCGCAATTTTTCTTATTGCTTATCAACAATCCAACATCATATCCATAACTATTGCCAATAGAAGTTTTAGCATCACCTGAGATTCCATCCCACGCTAGCTTGGAAATATCATAGCTAAAGCACATATGATCTACTGATTCATTTTCATCACAATCTAGAAAACCCTTATCCTAAATATTCTTATGTTTAGCCAGGTTGTCCCTCATAAAAATTTTATTATGTGATATTAACCACATGAAAACCTGCATCCTAGAGGATATATTAAATATCCAGTGTAATCCCCCTAAAATTCAGTACAACATATTTGGAACTGTAGACCCTACAACTATTAAGATTCCATACCATTTGATCTTCCTCATTAGCTAAAACCAGATCTTGGACAATGGCTACAAGTTCATCCCAAAGACCCAATTTTTTTATTGAAACATCTCCTAAAGGAAAGTTTAAGCTCAACATCCACCCAAACTACGGATAGCCAGGCTAGTTCCCCCAAACTACGGATCCTCCCAAAAGTTTGCAATGTTACCATCTCCAGCTAACCATTGATATCCAAACTTTGTAGCATTCAAGTCCCACACAACACCTTTCCAAAAAGGGGAGGCTTGTGTTTCTCGACAAGCAAACATATTTAGATTTTGAGTGTTATACTTATCTTGAATGATTTCTTCCAAACCTTGTGTTTGTCTAGATTTACCTTTTGATCTAGGAACAAGACAATGATATATATATATATACCTCGTATGTTAGGAATCCCCATCCCACCATATTCCTGCTTCATACTCACTAAATCCCAGTTTGCTAAATGATATTTGTGATGACCATCACAGTTATTCCATAAACAATGTGCCATCCGAGAGTTGATTGCTCTAATGATACACTTGAGAAATTTAAGCTGGCATCAAATAGGTAGGTACACTTGCAAGACATGATCTGATTAGGACCAGCATGCTAGCATGTGACAGAAGTCTACCTCTCCACCTTGCAATCCTTTTAATTATCGCATCTATAATGGGTTTCAGATCTTCCTTCCGAAGCTTATGTGCAACAATACGCCAAGGTACTTAATAGAGAAATCACTTATCTTGCACCCAAAAACCTCGGCCAAAACATTACTTTCATCAGTAGACACATTATTTGGTACCAAGCCAGTTTGTTAAAATTAATTCGCATACTAGAAATCTCATAAAAAAGAGCTAGTCACCATTTCAGGTTTTTGTCTTGTTCCACATTGTTTTTTTACGAAAAAAGAGTATCGTCCAGATATTGTAAACTAAAAAATTCTATTAGGCTTGAAGTCATGCAGTAACCCAAAGATTAAATTCTTCTAGCAACTTTAATAAGCATATGTGTTAAAACATCGCCTACAAAATTAAACAGTTGTGGTGAGAGGGTATCACCTTGCCTAAGCTTTTTACAAGTTAAATATATTGACTTTCACATACATTAATCTTGTCACCTACCGATCTTTGCACTAGGTTTTTTTTTTTTATCTCCATCCCAAGCAAAAGCCTCGTTGCAAAAGCATTTTATTAAGGAACAACCAATCAACACGGTCATACGCCTTTTTGTAGTATAGCTTCAACACCAGCCCTTGTTCCTTTTTGCTATGGACATCATGAATAAATTCATGTGCTGACACCACACTCTTCAAAATATCTCTCTTTTTGGTAAATGCAGTTTGGTTCTTGAAAATTAACCTACCAACATCGGATCAGCCTATAAATAGGGACAGAGCTACGTTGGAGACAACCTGGGCTGTGGCCCGCCTAAATTTTTGGCATTTATTTGTTTCTCTGGTTGGGTCGGCCTGCCAAGGCTGTCAATTCTTGAAAATATCTTGCTCCACTAAAGCTCGGTCCGCCCTGTAGCACAGCCACTGCCTATTAGAGCATCTCTAGCCGTTTCCCCAACGAGGCCCCCGACAGTCCTTTTTTCATCCGGACGGTATTATTCGGCCCAGCCGCGCCCCCAGTTCCTCATTTTTCCCCGGAATAGGCCCTTAATCCATCCGGAGAGCCCAGGTCATCCTCGGCTTTCCGAGGCGCGGTCGGGGACTTCGGACGAAACAAAAACACGCGAAACGTTGAGCGGGCCCGCGGTGTCGGCCACAGAAAGGGTAGTTCCCTCCATTTATTTCATTTTCCCTCCAAAATGCACCGCATATACCCATTTTCCCCGTCAAATTCCGCCATTCCCCCACAGTTGCAGCTCCTCCTCTCCCCTTCCACCACTATGCCACCGAAGAAGATCGCCGACGACGGCGCACCAAAGGCGAGGAAGCCGCGGGCACCAAAAGAGAGGCCGCCGGGTTGGACAACGCAAGGTGGGCGGCGGATGTGGAGCGCCGGTAGACCGAAACTCGCGGCAGGGCGAAGAGGGAGAAGAAGCTCGCGGCGAAGAGGGCGGCGGCGGCGGCGGACGAACATACGAGGCTGGTCTCCATGTCCATGAAAATGGGCCAGCCGCGCGTCTAGGGGTGAAAACGGAACGGATTATTTCCGACCGACCGACCGACCGAAGGCTTACGGAAGCCAAAAACGGATTCGGTCGGATAGTTGCCGGATACGGTCACGGATATGGCTAGTGATTAACAGATACGGAAAAGGAAATGGTTTTACTGATATCCGACCATATTCGAAGATATACCATATTTCACGGTTATATCCGGACAATATCCGACAAAATATCCGGCAATGAGCTGTTGAATACGTGACTGGGTAGACAAGATGAAAGAGAGTTACACATTTTGTGTTTTGGTACTCCAATACCATCATGCAAGTCATAAGCTAGTTTTATCTGAATATGTATTTACGTATGTAGAAAATTTACAAGCTAATTTTACTTTATTATCAATGAGAGATCCGACAAACTATTTATCCGCAACCGAACCATATTCGCTCCATATTCGGTCCGTATTCGTTACCGATAGACTCCGATTCCGTATTCATATCCGCTCCGGTTCCGAATCCAAAAAAATATGGTGACGAATACGGTTTCACTAGTATTCGTCTGTATCCGCTCTGTTTTCACCCCTATGCGCGTCTTCCAATTCCCCGGTCCATGGCCAATCCAAGGTACGATTGGCTCTCCTTCCACCTTCTCGCCGGCGTCACCGGCCATGTTCCACGACAGCTACATCGCCGGCATGTCGAGGTTTACGCCATCGCCGCCGGAGTACGACGCTGCGATGCACGAGGGCATCTCGCATGCCCTGCACCGAGGGCCGCTCTCCTTCTCCAATGGGATGCCGCCGCTGAATGACGGCGTGATGCACGACATGATCACGTCAGGCTCCATGGCCGCCGCGTCGATCCCGGGTTTCTTCACACAAGAGGAGGCAAGGGCGACAGAAGCCGTCGCGTCGCGGGGTGCCGTTGACGATCAGAACGACCCTTAGAGCATCTCCAGCCGTTTGAGGCCCCCGGTCGCCGAACTATTGGGCGATGCTTTTGTTTAGCGGGAAGATGATTTTTTGAAACTATCCGCGCTGATGGGCGAATGCCGGAGTGGCGACTGAGAAAATGTTGCCACCCACGCCCTATTTACATCCAATTCGGTGTTTGTTATGTCCGGATTTCGGCCCGGAGGCCTCAAACGGTTGGAGATGCTCTTAGTACAAGCTTTGGCTAGAATTTTGAAGCTGCTATTGGTCAAAAGCAATGGGTCTATATTTCTTCAAAGATGTTGCGTTGGCTTCTTTTCTTATTAGGGCTGGCATAGCAAAATTAAGCCTACACAGCTCAACTTCATCGTTCTCAATATCATGGAATAAGTTGATATGATCATTTTTAATAGGTTTCCAAAATTGTGGTAGAAAATGTTGAGCTTCATGCACTAGCCAACGCAACCAAAAGTACGAACTAATGGAAAGGGCTAGGCAATTCACTTATACACATCAACACCCCCACTCACGTGTGACGAATCAAGGGAGAAGAGCAGCTGCAGCCAGGACAGGAACCGGCGAAACAGAGGCCAGGGCGAACTGGCGGCGACGGTCACGGAAAAAGTCAACACGTGGACACAAAGGGGGGCAACAACAATTTTTATAATAAATTATGAAAACCAGGACTCGAACTCGAGAACCTGAGCTCTGATACTATGTTAAGCTTCATGCACTAGCCAACGCAACCAAAAGTTCGAACCGATGGAAAAGGCTAGGCAATTCACTTATACACATCAACATCCCCACTCACGTGTGATGAATTAAGGGAGAAGAGCAGCTGCGGCCAGGACGGGAACTGGCAAAACAGAGACCGGGGCGAACTGGTGGCGACGGTCACGGGAAAAGTCAACACGTGGATAAAAAGGGGGGCAACGGCAATTTTTATAATAAATTGCGAAAACCAGGACTCGAACTCGAGACCCTGGGCTCTGATACCATGTTAAACTTCATGCACTAGCCAACGCAATCAAAAGTCTGAACTGATAGAAAGGGCTAGACAATTCACTTATACACATCAACGGAAAAGAAATTGAGTTCCGCGGCCCTTGGTTTCCAAAAATGCGATCCTGAAAGTAAGAGGTTTCAATAGTACTAACAGCTAAGGTTGACAGGGCTCCTCACATATGCGGATATGCCACTTGCCACGGTTCAGATCAGCAGCTATGGATCTACCCGTCGTCGACATAGCAGATAGCACGGCTTTATTACGGGCCTGCCCCACCCTAACGACCACCAAACAGCATGCGCGCGCACGGTGCAGCTAGCTAGCAGGGCGCTGCCCGCTGCAGCTTCCTGCCTCCGGCCGGCGGTGCAGACTGCAGAGGTTGGAGTCGCCACCACCGCGGTGTAGTGCCATCCGTGACTGAGCCAGCGCGCGCCGGCGTGCGTACGCCATGCATGCATCTGGCTCTTGTCTCTGCTCCCGGCAACGGACTGCCCGGGTTAAGCCGTCGGGCGCGTCCAAATCCCGGGCCTATACTTCAGGATCCCACTGTTGCTTTCAGGCAGCAGGACACGCGAGGTCCCTGCGCAGGCGCAGCCACAGACATCCTTGATCTTTTCCTCCGCCTCGGACCTCCTTGTCATGGACCTTTTCTGCCGGTGTGGAATCCTCGGCCGTTGTTTAGGGCGTCACGCTGGGTTGCTGAGTCGTCATGCTGATGGCATTGGCATCACCGTCCTAGGTTCGCGATCGTCGACGAAGTGCAATTAGCGTGTACTGTACTAAGCATGACGACTCAGCAAAGTTCTGAATGCGCGGTGCATGGCATCAAAGTTCTGAGTCGTCTTCCTGGGATTTTCAATATATCATGTTAACATCAAAGTTCTGAATGTCTCTCTTCCGATGATCCATTGCCGGCGTGCCTCCTCCAGATTAAAGAAGACGAAGAAGAGAGAAGATGCGAAAATAAAAGGCATGCTATGTCGTGTTTGGGCCGCGGATGGTCCAACAAGCAAATGGGCCGGTGCTTGCTGTCATGTGGCCGGACCATTTCAGGAAGCGGGACAACCACACGGCCTGCTGGGTTGCACGATGTCTCAAATAAGCCCATCCAACCATGGATTCTGAGTACTGTATGGGCTTTCTGGGCCATCATACTTAATGTACGGCCTGCAGAAAGATATACGCCTCCAGCTGGATCGGCCTGGGTTGCACCCTTCTAGATGGCTCGGCCCGCATACGCGCGGCACGGTAGTTGGGATGCGGCTAAGAATCCGCCCCGGCGAGGTCTGACCTTGCGCCGAACAGAAGATCCATCTAGCTGGCCAGCGGTGCCATCAGCGGGTGATGCTAGTTGTGTTTGTCACGTTTTCGTGGCACGGACTGTAGCGCGTTCCACCTAGGTCTGACCGTTGCGACCAGCAATGCTTAGTCCTACGTCACCTTCTTTTTTTTTGACACTGTAATCCGCTCTTTATTCATAAGATAAAAATAAGTTACAAGTTACGAACGAACAGACCTTACAGAACTGAAAAGATAGGATAAACCTATGCAAAAAACCAGCGTCTATCCTCCTCCTTCGACACCACCAAAGCGAACGCCAAAGGGACGAAAGACAGATCACCACAACACCCGAGCTCGACGCGGCTCCATCGCCGATCAGCAGCTTTTCGGACCTCCAAAGTAGTTTGCCAGAGGCAAAACCATTGTCGTTGAAAGAATCAGACCGAGGCAACATGTCCTCGGACACGCGATCGAACTCCAGAACTGATACCCCCCCACGACTACAGCGTCGGGGGAGGAAATCAGAATTGCCGGCCTCCATCCACAAACCCAGCATAGGATACACCATCTTCCGTCTGTCACATACGCAGACAAACGTCTGCACGTACTCCTGGACAACACATCCTCCCTGCTCCACCATGACGTCGGAGCCAACGCCATAGTAACGGGGACAGAGCAGGAGGATGAACACACCTGATGGGATCATCGCCTCCGCCTCGACGACACCATCCAAGAAACTGAAAGCCGCCGATCCGAGGAATCGGCAAACACACGATGCCATCAACTCCGAGACGCCGCCATGAAGGACACCGCCGGTGTGGGAGTGAAGCTGAGGCAGATTTATTCGTCCGGGCGCCGCTCCCACCACCCCAACGGCGCTCCACGACCTGCAAAACCAAACCCTAACTACAGAGCGGAGAGACCGGATCCCCCCTCCCCACCGCCGCCGGAGCAGGCGGAGGGAGAGGGGACCAGCATGGCCGATGGAGATTGGGTGGAAAAGGGGGCGCCTCCCTGATCGCCTCTGGCGGCTAGGTCAGGGAGCGAAGACGGCTGTTAACCCAACACCAATCTTACGAGTTTTCTTTTTTTCCTACGTCACCTTCTATCTTCTATCTTCTGTCATTTACGCTCCAAAAATGCTCATGTCATTTACGACGTCCGAGAAAAGAAAATCTTGTGTCATTAACGCCGAAGCAGTTAGGAGGAAATCTGGTGTGCTGCCCCCAGCATTACCTTCGCCAACACCGCTCTCCAAGAGGTTGCACACTGTCAGCTGAATAAATAACTGTTTAGTATGTTACACTCTACAACACAAAATTAATGAATGGAAATTACGGCTCCGAATTACTTGGAAACCCACCGGTATTTTGAGTACGCGTACACCCGAAATAAATACAGCGCACACTACACTAATGATCCTAGCAATTGCGGTAATGGAAAATCATCGAGCTCCCTCCCAGCCCCAGGACGGAATATACTTGTCTTCCTTTTTTGTTGGACGACATATTTGAAACTTCAACATCGCTTTAAAAATAATTTAAACTTCAATTTTACTCAAGATTAAAAACAATTTTTTTTTTGTGCAGGCAGGAGGATGGCTGCTTCTAATTCTCATGAATAATTATTTAGATATTTTTGTTGCGAGATTTTGCATGGGAAAGAATGTTTATTGCAGTCTCGCTCTGTTGATATAGATGACTATATCGCTAACTATGCCTAGATTGATAGCAACATGTGTTCTAGAGAAACAGAGGGGAGCCGTTTTGCATTCTATGCACATGTAGTCCATGTTTACGAAATCGGATACAAATTAGTCAAACTATAGTTCAATACATAATAAGCTGACAACTCCTTGAGAAAAAAGGAACAGCGTACTATTTGCTATAGGCACTCAACTTTACACCTCTTATTTACAGCCCCGCACGCCATGCACATCCATTTTTTTGGTTATATCCAACTTTCAATATCAACAAAAGGCAAGTCCTCTCTCTCAATAATTAAAACAAACATATATTATTAAAATTATTTGATTTCTTCATTTTATCCAATATTGCTTCTTTCTACATATATATCTGGCATTCATCTGAGAGGAAGTCCCTAAGCTTGTTTGTGCTATATTTTATCAATAGTAACTAAATCACATTCACAAAATGTACTTCAAATATGACTGAATAATACTTCACCTTCATGTCACATAATAGAATAATATTTTTACTTGACGGGTCTAAGATTTAACCCTTCAATAAAACTATTGCACAAATTTATCTCATTTATTGAAAAATATATAAAGCCTAGAAGGTTATTTTACACTAAATTAGAACATTATTGAATGGACATCCAAATATGCATACTCCAGTATGCAGTGCACATCATTTTATTGACCTCGTCACAACCAACTAAACAATTTTAAAATAATATATCCTATTATTTCTCCTTTTAGGACATCAATGTGGTGAATGTCTTCTCTTCCATGAGGGCGTGTGTCTCCCAGATTAAAGAAGATAAGAGAAGAGAAGAAAACGAGAGGCGTGCCTCGTCGTGTATGGGCCGCAAATGGTCAAACAAGCAACTGGACCTGCCGCTTGGCGACGAGCCATTTTATGAAGCGGAGCAACCACACGGGTTGCCAAGTTGCACAGCCCTCAAACTAGCCCACTGCTACCATGGATTTGAGTAGCGTGCTACGCAACCATGTCTGGGCCATCTTTCTCATCGTCCGGCCGATAGAAAGATACACGCCTCTAGTTGGGCCATGCTGGGTTGCACTGCGCTAGATGGCCTGTGGCCTCCGTAGCAAGACGAGCGGCCCGGCCCCTATACGCGCGTGGCGCGGTGGTTGGGATGCGGCCAAGAACCTCCGCCCCAGCGAGGTCTGACCTTGCGCCGAACACAAGATCCCAACCAGCTGGATGGACGGTGGTGCCATCAGCCGGTGATGCCAGTTATGTTTGTCACCTTCCCGTGGCACACAGATTGTATCGCACCCCGTCCAGATCTGACCTTCGCTCCCAGCCGATCCTTCGCAGTCCCTCTATCTTCTGTCATTTACGCTCCAACAAATAAGCTTTTGTCATTTACGCCGAGCAAAAGAAAATCTTATACAATTAATGCCGAAGCAGTTAAGAGGAAATCTGGTGCACCGCCCACAACATTACCTTCGCCATTACCGCTCCAAGAGGTTGCACACTGTCAGCTAAATAAATAACTGTCTGATAGTGTATGTCTCAGATACACTCTTACACTCTTACAGCAAAAAATTAATGCATGGAGATCACGGCTCCGAATTACGTGGAAACCCGCTGGTATTTGAGTATGCGTACACTAGAAATAAATACAGAGCACACTACACTAATGATCCTACCAATTGTACCAGTTGGTGATGGAAAATCATCGAGCTCCCTCCCAGGAAGGAATATACTTGTCTTCCTTTTTTGTTGCACGGCAACTTTTAAACTTCAACATCCTATGAAAAATAATTTAAACTTTAACTGTACTTAAGATTCAAAAACAATTTTTTGGCACGGACATGAGGATGGTTGCTTCTAATTCTCATGAATGATTATTTAGATATTTCTTTTGTGAGATTTTGATGCAAATAATGTTTATTGCAGTCTCGACTATATCACTAACTGTTCCTAAATAGATAGCAACATGTGTTCCGGAGATAAAAAAAAGGATCCACGGAATTACCATATTATTTGCTATGTACACTCAACTTTACACACGTTATTTACTACCCTGCACAACATACACATCTTTTTGTGTGTGTGTGGTTATATCCAACTTTCTACATCAACAAAATGCAACTCCTCTCTCAATAATTAAAACAAGCATGTTAGTGTTATTCAAACTATTTTATTGCTTAGCGTTAATATATATTGCTTCCTTCTAGATATATATTTGGCATTCAACTAAGATGAAGAAATGGACCTAAGCTTATTTGTGCTATATTTTTATCAATAGCAACTAAATCACCTTCAACAAAATGTACTTCAAATATGACCGATAACACTTCACCTTCACGTCACATAACCGACTAATATCTTTACTTGACGGGCCCTGGATTTACCCTTCAAGAAAACTATTACACAAAGTTATCTCATTTATTGAAAAGATATGAAATCTAGAAGGTTGTTTTATGCTAAATTAGAACATTAGTTAATAGACATCCAAATATGACAGTAAGCAATGCACGTCATTTCATTGACCTCCTCGCAACCGGCTAAACAATTTTGAAGTACTCATATATCACGCTGATTTCAAATGCGACACAATACATCTGTCGAGTAGTATAGTGGCCTCGGTCATTTGCCATCCACGTCGCCTCATGGCGACAGAACTTGTGACCTGTCACCCATCTGTTTTTGTCGCTCGCTATTTCAGCAAAGTTGAAACTGCACCTCTGTGCCTCGAAACATATGTATTGTCCGTCATCATATCTTTAAGATCTATACATTGAATAAATCAAGGCATATCTCCACCGAAAAATTTATGGGTTCTGGTTGTCCGCGGCGCCCTCCGAGTTCTATATAAAGGGGAAGCGAGACCATTTCAAGCCATCCCAAACTCCTCCAGAACTATAGGAGTGTGCCATGGTTTCCCAAGTCCTAACTATGAAGCATTGCTTTGTTAGGAACAGCTCATGAGGTAAGTTATAGGATACCCGGAGCAAGAGAGCCACCATATTCACTAGTCTTAGGAGGGCCTACCGTTCATTTGCATCATTCAACTCCAACTATAGTCAATTCCCATAAACAAACTACCGTTCTTCTCCCCTCGCTTTCACCATAGGTCAACTCATCCATCCCCCGTTCCGCCGCCAAAATCCCAAACCCAATAGAACAAAATGGGCAATGGCATCACGAAGAATCCATGCTTCTCTGGGGATCCCTACGCCACTGCCGTCGCTTCGGGCCCGCTCCCCGACGATAGCCATGGACACTCCTTCATGTACATTCCTACAACTGCCGCCTTCGTCGACACCCCTGCGGCTGCTTCGATGTCGTCGGAGACGTCCTTCTTCTCACTGTCCGGCGCGGCCATCAGTGCCAACCAGGCGACGCCCGCGTCGATGCCGTCGTTCCACCTTCTCAACGAGATGACGTGGCCGCAGTCATCCGCGTGCACCTTCGAGAGCTCGCGTTCCTTCGCCTCCGTGCCACTCCAGTCCGTGCCGAACAGGATGGCTATGTCCGGACCGCTTCAGGCCATGTCCGGCCGCTTCTCCGATACATCCGGCACGACATCAACCCTCTCCACCATGTCCGGCTCGCTGGACCGCTCCTTCTCGTCGTCGTCCTCCTTCGCGAGACCCCAGGCCAGTGTTTCTCATCTCATCGCTAAACGTCATATGGCGGGCTCCCAACGCCACAATGAGCGATCGCTCGTCCAATTCTTGGTCAGAGCCGCCTCTAAGTTCCGGTTCGGGTCCTCGCGCTTAGGCCTCCTGTCAGAGGGATCTGCTGAACTGGCAAGGGCGGAGTCCTTAAGTGACGGGGATTACCGCTCGCCGCCGAAAAACAATGTGCAGTGGGCGCAGGGCATGGCCGGCGAGGACCGGTTCCACGTGGCGGTGTCCGAGGAGCACGGCTGGGTGTTCGTCGGGATTTACGACGGCTTCAATGGCCCCGACGCGACCGACTACCTCTTCGCGAACCTCTACGTCGCCGTGCACCGTGAGCTCAAGGGCGTGCTCTGGGACGACATCCAGGGCGGCGAGCCGGCAGCCAATGCCGATCACCTTCGTTTCCTAGATGGAGGCAACGACAGCCCAGAGTTTCACCGTAAGCCGATGAAGAGGGGGCGAACGGGACGATCCGAGGTGGACGATGCTGCCACATCCACGGGCGGCGGAACGACAACAATGCAACGCAACGTCCTCATGGCGTTGGCCAGGGCGCTCAGGAAGACGGAGGACGCCTTCTTCGAGGCGGCGGAGCAGCGCGCGGAGGAGAGCCCGGAGCTTGGGCTGGTGGGGTCGTGTGTGCTGGTAATGCTGATGAAGGGCACGGACGTGTACGTGATGAACGTTGGGGACAGCCGTGTGGTACTGGCGCGGAGGCGGGAGGACGACTTCAAGAACATCATCGGCAAGGCGGCGCAAGGCGGGCAGCCGGTCAAGACCGAGATCATGCGCGAGCTCAAGGCGCACGACGTCCAGCAGACCGTGCAACTCACTGCCGAGCACAGCACCGCTGTTGAGGAGGTACTTCACGCCATGTCCGATCATTCTTCATTATCATGCGATGCATTCATGTACTGTTCGATCGAGTTGTGGCTGATCTGTGTGGTGATGCAGGAGGTGATGAGGATCAAAAGGCAGCATCTGAACGATCGCAACGCCATCGTCTACGGCAGGGTGAAGGGGAACCTCAACGTCACCAGAGCATTTGGGGCGGGCTACCTGAAGCAGGTACACACCAATAAAACAGTGTCTGTTTCTTCTCTTTGGCGTGCATGTTCAGGGACGCTTGTCTTGTCATAGTCTTGTTTCGGCTAGACTGCTAGGATGTGCTAAATGTTGTGATTGTGCCTTGAAATTCATGCAAAGATGCAATGCCATCCACACTGTCAACAGAACAGTATGGTGCGTGCTCCTTGCGCTTTTGCTGCATATAAGAAAATATGGCAAGTCATCAAAGTATTCTTGATCTGTCGATCGGCATATCTGAGAATTCAAGAAAGGACCCATGTTTTGTTACTTGGCAGCCAAAGTGGAACAATAGGCTGTTAGGAGCCTTCAAGATTGATTACATCGGCATGGACCCCTACATCAACTGCATCCCGTCACTGTGCCACCACCGGATCGGCCCGAACGACAAGTTCCTGGTACTGTCGTCTGACGGGCTCTACCAGTATTTCACCAACAAAGAGGTGGTTGATCAGGTAGAGATGTTCACTGCTGCGCATCCCGAAGGCGATCCCGCTCAGCATCTCGCCAGCGAACTTCTGCTCCGGGCTGCAAAGAAGGCTGGTGAGCAATGAACTCTATAATCTCTGGCATTGGCAGCACAAATCCTACATTCACAAACCAGCTTACTGACATTGTTCATATGTCGGTTAATTTTCAGGTATAACGTGCCATCAACTGCTCAAGGTACCGCACGGCGCCAGGAGGAAGTACCATGACGATGTGTCGATCATCGTGATCTCATTCGAGGGGAAAATTTGGAGATCATCCTTTTAGGTGTTAACGCTGGTGGTATACATAGTATGTCCTCAACTTGAATAAGCTTCAGATGCAGGTTGCCTGGAGAGCAGTTCAGAGAGTTTCAGAGTTCTCTTCAAAATAATGTTCCTTTTTTGCCGAAAGTCGGAAACTGTTGTATTTAGTTCGGCAGGAAGGACTCTAGTTGTAATAGTAGGCTTTGTGTAATTAGGTTTCCCCGTCAATGATGGTAATAGGAATAAAATGGGAAATAGTATATGCGCAATAAGAACTACTTTGTTTGGTTCCTTTGCCTATGCATACCTGATTAGCAACAAGATAGGGGCCTATCTTTTCGGAGAAAAATGCAAAATGCAACCATAATTGGGGCTAGGTTTCAAAAAACCACCAAGACAGCAAAGTTTATTAAAATGATGGGCATGATGCACTACCCTACTAGTATGTGTGAAAACTTTTTAGGATAATTTTAACCAATGGATATGGGGGTGCAAATTATAAGGATTTATATGGAAAAACCTTCGAGTAAATGGCACTTGCGGTCTCATAACTTGCAATGTGGGTGCACTTAAGTCACACAACTTGCAAAATGGATTAACCAGTCTGAAATTGTCAATCGTGTGCAGTGGCGAAGCCAGGAATTGAGACGAGGGAGGTCGAAAATATAAGGTCTAAAATTTTAAGGAACAAAAGGAAGTCTATACAACAAAAGAAATGGTTCACAAAGATCCAATTTTCATCATTCATACAATAGAATTACCAAAAACATGAAAAGACATATAAACATGACTTGGAAACCACTAACATGAACTTGTAGCACTTGGTTCCTCAATTAGGTGTCCCTATGATCTCAATATTTTTGTGAGATACCTAAAAGATGTGAAAAAATTATGAGTACAAGTAAATCCTAGCACAAGTATAATAATATTTTAAGCTTTTGATAAGGTGTATCATACCATTAAGTTGTATTAATGCCAGGAAGACGAAATTGTCGAGGTAGATGAACTCGACGTTCCTTGTAGCAATGAAAACGTAGCATAATCTTCTTGTCATTAATTTTTGCAAATATATCTTTCTCAATATAGCAAATCATCAAGTTATTGACCCAATCATCACCCATCTTGTTTCGAAGATCTGTCGTTATAATATTCATGCCGAGAAAACTCTCTCAACTGATGTTGTGGCCACTGGTAATGTCAGTGCAAGTGTAATAAGGTGATATACCAACGGAAAGATTTAATGAAGTCCAGTTTGAACAAACTTGAGAGCAAGACCACTCAGACTAGCACAAGCTATAAATTCAGGACTTCTCTTCATTACATTAATGTATATGTTGAGTTGGTCACTTACGAGATAGCCATCATGTGAAGATAAATCAACAGAGTACATACTTGCAAGCTCAACTAGCTTGTCATGATCAAATCTGCTAAATGAGTCTCTAGGATCAAGGTATGCGGTGCACAATAATAGACGAGTAGAAGTTTCACCAAATCTGTTGTTCATCTCACCTATGTTAATATCAAGCACCTCATTAAAGATTTGTAACTTGTAATAATTCCAGCAAGTAACTATCTTGCGTGAGCTCCTTGGATAACCCCTGGCACAAATGTTATCTTCCATATTCAACACTATAATATTTCTTCCACCACAAAAGTTAGTAGCGGCCAGCAAGAGAGGCTCCCATCCATCATCTCTCAATTTCTGTAATAGAATTTTCATAGAGAAAATCATATTCATAGCACAAACTATGTTTTGATCTTTTTGTTGCAATGTGTGTGACAGACCATTTGTTAAACCAAGCACTTGAAGCATCAAATGTAAGATAATAACAAATTCAAATGTTTCCATGTTGATCATATAACCTGAGGCCAAACCACTCTCCTCTAAATCTGTCCCATCATGAGAAATACTATCAAGCACCGAAATAACTAAATCCCACATTTGATGAATCTGGAATAGAGTTTTATGGTGTGACCCCCAACGTATATCACCCAGTCTTGCTAAAGTTGTCTTTATGTTGGCCTCTTCCTAGCAAGATATCCCCATTCTCTAGTAGTGACACCATATGGTCATGATGCTTTTGCAACAATGCATCTTTCTTCTTACAAGCGACACTCACCTACAAAAATGTGCATTTAGAAATTAGAATGCCATATACAGTGACCATGTGGACAAATGGCAATGACAAAAAAAATGTTTAGACTAGAAGGACTAACCATGTTGATAATCTTATTTAAGTGTCCAAAAAAATTACCAACAGCTAGAATTCCTTTCACAACAGCCACAACCACCAACTGAAGTTGGTGGGCAAAGCAATGCACATAGAAAGCATGTGGGTTCTCAGCCAACACTAATATTTTTAAACCATGTAGCTCCTCACGCATATTCGATGCACCATCATATCCTAGTCCTCTTAATCTAGACATGAAAAAATTATGTTTAACAAACATTACATCCAAAGATGCTTTCAAAGAAGCCGATCTAGGATAAACAACGTGCATAACATCAAGCAATCTCTCCAAAACCTCTCATTTTTTGTTCACAAACCTACAAGCAAGACCATATATTATAAGTTGTGAGAGTATAATAAATACAACTATCAACTAGCATTTCCAAGTGGAGAAACTAGCAATAGTAGAAGGACTAACCTCACCATCACGACCATTTGCTCTTTAACCGATACATCACGAGACTCATCAACAAGTAGAGATAAACTAGCATTTCCAAGCTCACTCATTATGACTTCCATAGTCTCTTCCGCACATTCTTGTGTTATATCTTGTTAGATTTCATGAGATGTCAATTGAAAATAGCCAGTAGCATTTTCATGGATCACATCCGCAACATCTTTGCATGTTGCGCCATACCAATCTAACAATTCACAGAAATTACCCTTGTTCCTGGAATTGCTAGACTCATCATGCCCATGAAAAATTAGACCATGTTCAATAAAAAACCGTGCAACACCGACAATAGCCCTCAAACAAATTTCATAATCAATAGGTGATTTCTCCTCATGAGAAGTGATAGCATATGCCACACTTTGTTTTTATTCCTAAAATCTTCACAACTACTTCTTGCATTGTTGTGAATGCTAGTTGGTCCACCCACATGAGAACTGAAATTTTCTGATGCTTTCTTCCAATTTTTAAACCCTGACTTTGTAAAAACATCATGCACAAATTGTGAATTACTGCTTGAAGGATTTGAAAAGGTAACAATGGAAACAATATGCAGCACCCTTCTCCACACTATACTCTAGCCAATCATATTTGGTATACCATGCATCTCGAAATGACCGCCAATCCGGACCAAATTTGGTTTTCGGAAAATTATGACCAATAAAATGACTCCGCCCTCTCGACAAATATGCCCATCTCATTTTATCTCTAATTTCTAGGGTACCAAATTGATCAATTTGTTTGCGAATACCAGGATGGGAAACAACATTTTCTAGACCAAACACTTCATTAACATTTGATTGGTCAATTTGTTGAGTGCCCTACAACAATGCAATTCACATAGAAATTGAGGGTCCTGCAATATCTAAACTGAAGATCACAATCGAAGACAAAGAGGGGAGAATCAACCTGCTGCTGACTGTCGCGAGCCCTCTTGACAACACAATAATTTGTACCATCTGGACAACGCAAGCGGGCTCGCGATAGCCAATTAAGCCAAGTATCAGAGATACATCGATCGAATGCCCTTTGGTGCCATTTTTTCAAACTCTCAAACAATTAAGCCGATCGAACCAAACGTCCTGTTAAATGTGTAAACCGGCAGTTGGACCGCGATTCAGTTGGTTTATTCCAGCTCGCCCGCACGAATTGTCCAATGCGCTTAAAAACCGATAGAGGGTCTGGTCCAGTTCTCCTGTTAAACGACCGGTTTGGACGGTTTTTAAAACTATGGCTGCATGTCGCTGGGCTGCATTCGGCCCGATGGCATATCTGAGCTGATCAGTTACGCGGCCTTTCGCAATGTCTATGAGGCCCAGAATAGACACCATGACGCTTTTTTTTGGCAAAAACTCCATACATTAAACTTAAAACCGTATACAGGAGAGTGGCATGCAGTCCTTTTTACACACAGCAAAGCTGGGAACATATTTGCTTGACCGCACCATGACGCCCTGTTTACCTCGTACGTAGAACCCACAGGTGCGATAAAAAAAATAGAATGTCTCGTACAACCGGCTGCCGCGGCAGCACCAATGCCCATGTCTTTTTTTTTGCGGGGAAACTATAGGGCTTTATTTAAGATGAAACACCAGCTCCATCAAATAGGAGACTGGTTGCTACAAAGCTAGGAGGAGTAACAAACCAACAACTCGTCACCGTCAATGTGCAAGCATGCATGGCACAAAGATGGGCAGGAGTGTTAGCCATCCTTATTACATGTTGAATAATGAAAGAACTAAAAGAAAAAACAAGCCCTTCAATCTCTTGTAAAATAGGCGCTATAATAGCGCGGGAACCAGCGCGCGAGTCCCAGAGGTCAACCACCTCCTTGCAATCTGTTTCCATCACCACTCGCGTAAAACCTCGGAGTTTCGCAAAAATCACCCCATCCCGGAGAGCCAGCGCTTCGGCGATCATAGGATCTGTCACACCCGGGTATGGCTTGCTCCATGCTCCGATGAAACCAGAGGTATTCCTAGCAATACCACCTGCTCCAGCCTTCAAGGCATCAAAGGCTATTCCTGCATCTGTATTAATTTTAACCCAACCATCATCAGGAGGCCTCCATCCATAGCCTGGCAGAATTCTTGCGTACTGTCTCGGTAGTTCTAACATAGCAAGAGTCTCCTTCGTCCTCTTCATAGACTGAATTGGATCAAGACTCCCCTTATCATGAGTAATATTATTGCGTGACGTCCAAATCGCCCACATAACTGTTATAATTTTGGCACCATCACCTTCGCCAAACATCGGATCACAAACAATGTCCCTCGTCCATGTAGCTGGGTGTAGAGCTGGCAACTTAATGTTCAACCAGGTCCTAGCCTCACTCCAGAACATCTCCGCATGTGAGCACTTAACTAGTGCATGCATCATATCCTCATTTGCCGCTAAGCAAACTTTGCATCTTGCAAATTCAGCAATGTGTCTACGCTGTAGTGTACTCTCTACCGGCAAAATACCTCGGAGTACACGCCACCAGAACACACACACTTTGGGCACTACCTGTAGCTTCCATAGCTGAGACCACAACTGTTTTTCAGAATCTGAGGTACCCGTAACTGTCCCTTCTGCTAGAGCGACATGCTCGTTATGCATCATGAGAGAACGATACGCAGACTTCACAGTGTAGTTTCCGGACTTTTCTAAGCCCCAAGCCCAAAAATCATCACCTCCACCTTGCCGCAATGGGATATTGAGAATTGCATCAGCATCCGGTGCAGTAAAATTTGTCCTGATCACTTCTGTCTTCCACGACCAGTTTGCAGTGTCAATTATGTCAGACACATTGTTCAAAACAGCCTCTCCTGTCTGAACTGTCGGAGTCATTGTTCTTGTGCCCGGTACCCATTTATCAGTCCAGATATTAACAGTCGACCCATCTCCAATACGCTTAATCATACCTCTCAACAGTGCCTGCCGACCTGCAATGATAGCACGCAACGTTGTTGATGCACTTCGAGGAACTGCAGCCTGGAAGAATTCCACATCTGGGAAATACTTTGACTTCAAAACTCGGCAGCAAAGTGACTCTGGTTGAGTTAGAAAGCGCCAGCCATGTTTTCCTAAAAGAGCCACGTTGAACAATTCCAAGTCCTTGAAGCCCATTCCTCCTTTTCCTTTTGGAGATGTAAGAAAGTCCCATGCAATCCAATGTACAGACCTGCGATCAAGGGAACTACTCCACCAATACTTGGCCATATATGACCTGAGCTGCTTACAAACCACGAAGACGCGACACGCAGGTTTGTATACGTGTTTTTCTTATACAGATTTACTCATTTCAGTTTATATCTGGTTTAAGAATTAATTTTTGTCTGAGATTGCCATGGACGCTGGCCTGCATCCTCTTCATTTTTATCGCATCCGGATAACATTACAATAGATCGACAGGCAGGCATTTTCATGATGTGGCAAGAGGACAGTGGGGCAGGCTGACATTGCCAACCAAGACATGCCCATGACTTCTTGCTTCTTCGGCCTGCCCCCATGACCTCATGTTTCCGCACAGAATCGGAGGAGCATTGCTCAAGACAAGACGCTGCTAGTACTGCTTGTTGGAAAGACACAGCCGCGGTGTCGTTCGTCCCATCAACCCAACCCGGTACCAATAACTTGGTAGTTTCACAAGGTTTAACATGTCTCCCTTTCAATCAGACATTCATGTTAGATTGATCTCCACTGGACCGAGTCCAACGACTCGATCCAATCCTTGCCTCGCGCCCTGATCGGGGGGCGTCCAACCGAAATATGGTTGGTGGGCCCCTGTGGCAGCGCTATATAAAGAGGTGGAGGGCCGGGGCGCACAGTACGAGGTTGACCGTGCTGCCAATCGCTCCACCGATACATCCTACCGATCTAGGGCTAGCGCTAGTCACGGAAAGCACCACCACATACCCACGTCCTCGCCACCACCACCCATCGCCATGGCCACTGGCTCGAGCTCTTCGAGCCAAGGAGCAGGTACTCCTCTCTCTTTCAGATCCCTCTCGGTTTCTCCTCTCAGATCACAGTGATTCAAGGCATAGTCAGTACTACTTCATCGAGATCTCGCCTAGATGCATAAAGTAATTCTATCAATGGTATCAGAGCGAGGCTTTAGGTGGTAGATCTCCTCGGGTAGACAGTAAAAGTTTTAGAATCCTAGTTCTTACCGGAACCCCACAGTAACCGAACCCTAAAAGAAATAGAGAGGAAGGGAAAAGGATTCTCACCGGCGTCGCCGGCAAAGTGCGCCGCCACCATGGCCGCGCCTGTTCCTCTCGATTCCCATGAGCATCCATTGGAGGCATGGGGAAGAAGAACTCAACCCCTCTCGGGGTAAAGGATACAGTGGCCAAACCGTTCGACGGCGGCGCGCTCACCGCAAGGCGGACGCGCGACCGGCGAAGGGGAAGGCTACGGCAACAATGTCTTCTCGTCGGCGCCGCGGATGTTCGGTCACGGGAGAGAAGGAGAAGCAGAGGGGAAAAGACCAAAGAGGTGGGCGAGGTTGTCGCAGGACGTCGGCATCGCCGTCCCCACTGGGGGCCGCCGGCCTCCGCCGCTCTCCTATGCGTCGGTCTCCAGCCGCCGCGAGCGATAGAGGAGAGACAGTGGCAAGGTCGGGGTCGAGACAGAGAAAGTGAGGCTAGGGTTTTCCTTCGAAGAGGTGCGGGCTGGTTTTGATCTGGCGACAAGGCCGGCCGACCGCACGATTTGATCCGACGGCGAGGAATACCTCGGGAGCGAGTGATGCGGGCGCCAGCAGGCCACGGGCTGATGACCCACAAGTATAGGGGGTGTATCGTAGTACTTTCGATAAATAAGAGTGTCAAACCCAACGAGGAGCAGAAGGTGTTGATGAGCAGTTTTGATCAACGATTCACTGTAAATACTAGCAAACGGGTTTTCAGGGGTATTTGGTAATGCAAATAAATAAAGTGCGAGTAAATAAAAGATAGTAGTAACAATTGCAGAAAGTGGCCCAATCTTTTCTTCAGCAAAGGACAAGCCGATTGTGTAACTTATAATAACCAAACGTTCTCGAGGACACACGGGAGTTTCTGTCAACAGCTTTCGCTTCATACTGCTGATAGTCTTTATTGGTTTGATAAGTGTTATGGGGGTGAACCTGTGCTAGCGCACTACCCTTACTAGGATAAATACACACTTGTGATTATACCCCCCTGCAAGCATCCGCAAATACAAGAAAGTAATTAAGATAAATCTAACCACAGCCTTAAACTCTAAGATCCTACGCTCCCTGGTGCAACGGTTTCCCAACGGAGGTTTAGGTTTCTGTCACTCCAGCAACCCCACAATTGGTAGCCAAATACACAATGCATCTCACTAGGCCCATAAATGGTGAAGTATCATGTAGTCGACGTTCACATGACACCACTAGTGAAATAGCACCACAACAATATCAAACCATTAAATATTTCTCAACAATAATTCACTACTAACATCTTGACTTCTCCCATGTCCTCAAGAACTAAACGAACTACTCACAAGACATCATATGGATCATGATCAGAAGTGAAATAATGGTAAATAACAATCTGAACATAAACCTTAATTCAACGGTTCTACTCAATATCATCAACTACAAGAGTAATCAACACCGGGAAAGTTTCCCCTATGAATATAACAAGATCCAACTCAAGATGTTACAGCGGGATGGCGTGGTGATGGTGGAGATGAAGGTGCTGGTGATGGAGATGATGATGATGATCCCGATGACGTCCGGTGCGATGGTGATGATGATGGCGATGATCTCCCCTCTCCGGGAAGGAATTTCCCCGGCAGATTTCTCTCTGCCGGAGAGCTTTTCTCTCTCTGGTGTTTTCCGCCCCGCAGAGGCGGCTATGTCTAACTCTGAGCCCCCTTGACTTAGGTTTTCGAAGACGATTAAGTACGCAAAGGGGCAAGACCAGAAGTGGGCCAGGGTGGCCTCACACAGGGCTGGCGCGGCCAGGGGTCAGGCCGCGCCACCCTGGCATGAGGGCCCCTTCTGGCTCCTCTCGACTCCTCCTTCTGGCTTACTGAGTCTTCTGAGAAAATATAATTTCCTGGTATTTTTCTGGAATTTTCCTGATCTTCAAAATATGGTCCCTTGATGGTCCTTTTTCCAGCAGAATCCTGACTCCGGCAGCAAATCCTCCAATGATCATCAAACATGTGAAAACAAAGGAAATAACATAAGTATCATATCTAATTATGAAATATATCAATGAATAACAGTAAATTATGATACAAAATAGTGATGCAAAATGGACATATCAACCCCCCCAAGCTTAGACCTCGCTTGTCCCCAAGCGAAAACTAAACTCGGTAAACATGTCCACAGGTTTATGGAGTGAAGTGTCGATAATCAAAATACGGACAAGAAGCATCATATTCACTAAGGCACAAATTATAATAGACAGCAACTTCCCTTTATAAGATATAGACTTGCAATAAGTAAAGAGAGTCACCTATAAAGATGCACAAGGTAAGCTATAATTGGTGATGGCAAACTTTAGTTCTTGGTCAAAGAATGATGAACAAGCTATTCTTTCTTTTAAACGGAGCCTTTTAAAACGGAGCTAATATAGCAAAGACCATATGCTCAACAAAATAAACTTTTACATTCATAGAAAGCTTTCAAAGATATATTCCTTCAGACAAAAGCATTGTACAAAACAAGGAAGAAAGTAAACATGATTAAACGGATCAACATATGGATGAGTGGAACATAACAACTCAAATGCTTGCTTGAGATAGAAGGAAATAGGTTGACTCAACATAAAAGTAAAAGATAGGCCCTTCGCAGAGGGAAGCAGGGATTAAACATGTGCTAGAGCTTTTCATTTGTAAAACAGAGGTAAAAATTGTTTTGAGAGGTGGTTGCTCTTGTCAACGACTAGCAACAGAGTTCTTGATATCTTCCATACTAAACAAGTGAGAGCGGTTCCGAGATGTTTGATTAATTGTCACATTGGTGCTCTTTTATAGCTTTGCAATCCTCCCCACCTTTTCCTTTCTCAAACCATGGCTAACCGATTCCATCGGGTGCCGACCAACTTTCACATACCATGGAGGAGTGCTTCTTTTTCTTTTCTTTTTGAGATTATAATGGTCTGACCAGCTCCCTTGCAAAATTAATGACGAGCAGATGAAGCTGCCTAGTCGAGGGGTACTTAATTTAGTATGGAAGATAACAAACCCATCCACTACGTCCTCATGAGCTAAAAATAGTGGCACAAAATGAGAAGTATTTGAAGGTTTTTGAAAGGTAGCACATGAAAAATTTACTTGGAATGGCTTGAAATACCATGCATAGGAATTTATAGTGGACTCTTTGGAAGTGACTTGGCTTTTGGAATTTGGATGCATGAGAAGTATTCCCTCTCAGTACAGGTCTTTGGCTAGCAAGGCTGGGTAGCAAACATAAGAATTGCATGAAACAAACAAACATACATATAATAAGAACAATCATGCAAACTCCCTTGAATGTACAGTGATTTTAACTTTGAGAATAACAATGCTTATAAGCCAAACATAAGGAAAACTGAAGTGATGTAACTACAAACACTTCTTTATTCTTTTCTACTCAAACCTCAAGGTAATGTTGCTACTGACCAAGCTAAGTTTGCCAAAACCAACTAAATTTACTCATACTCCCAAAGTGATACCAATACCAATCAACAAGACTAGTCATACAAGAGAGATTGCAAACTAACATAAAGTGTGCGGAAAGTAAATGATAAAACTTCTCATTAATATTTTATTACCGCAACTCACACCAAGGGATACATAGATAACCAACTAAGGAGGATACTTCCTAACCGCAAACTATTCTATAAGATAACTTCTCTATTCATGATATGACTCTACTTGAAAAGTAAATGAGCAAAAGGTAATGATGTGATACCGCGGCACTCCCCCAAGCTTGGAACAAGCCAAGGGGCTGCCTATACCGATGACGAATTACTCCTTTGGCGGTGGCGGTGGATAATCTTTAATAAGCTTCTCAATCAAATCTTTTAGATCATCAATCTTGTGACTGAGGTTACGAATCATCTCAGAATTGTGCTCAACACGGTTCATGAACCTGTCAGCAAGAGAATCCCAGCTCTTGGAATTATTTCCCCATCCTTCCTCATTCTTGGAACTTTCTTTTCCTGCACTGTTAGAACGATCTATATCCCAACCCGAGGGTAATCGCGAGACCTAGGCACCCTTTGAAACTGATGTTCATGTATTAGAGTATGGAAAGGATTGTTGCCTGACGGAGATGTCCGTGGAGCCAAGGTGTGACGCGGCACACCTCCTCCGGTCCTTATGCGTGCACTCTTCTTGAACTTGTCATGATCTGTCACCACCCCTATGCTGGCAATCATGGCGTTTGGCCTTGAACTTTGATCTTCCTCCTCGTCTTCACTTTCAAAATCTTCTTTCAGCCGAAAGTTTTTGGTGTCATCTTCCGGAGGTGTCTTCTCCTTGTCATCGCTTGAAGAGGCCATGGTGCTCCCCCAAGCTTAAGATCAACTCCTGACAGAAACAACTCGAAACAAAACACGACGAGAAAACGATATACAGACCTCGGGGACTCCGGGGGATTAAATAGGTGAAAATTATACATCGAAACGAAATCACAGGAGGAAACTGGGACAGAAACGAGTTCCGGGGTGCTCTCAAACCTGGGTGGCGCGGCCAGGGGTGGGCCCGCGCCACCTATGTGTGAGAAGCACACGGACTCCTTTTCCTGCCCGTTTTCATCTCGTGATTTTTCATATTTAGTAAAAACAACAAAAATATTAAAGGAAGAGCTTTTCACGAAACTTCTCTGACTAGAACTGTTACCTATTCGAAAACGAACTCTGCAGGTACCTGCAATTTGTCTTGGATGAATTCTTCCGGAGAAACTGTTTCAATAACATCAACATCTTCATTATAAGAATCTCCAGAAATATAATGTTTGAGTCTTTGCCCATTCACCACTTGTGTAGAGTCATCTTTCAATGAAGCAATCTTAATAGCACCTGAGCAGTACACTTCCACAATAACATATGGTCCTTCCCATTTAGAGAGTAATTTCCCTGCAAAAAATCTGAGACGAGACCTATACAATAGAACTTTCTCACCAACATGAAACTCTCTTTTAAGAATTCTCTTATCATGCCACTGCTTGACTTTCTCTTTGAAAAGCCTGGCATTCTCATACGCTTCGCTTCTCCACTCGTCTAGAGAACTCAAATCTAACAACATTTTCTTACCGGCTAGTTTAAAATCTCTATTAAGCTCTCTCACTGCCCAAAAAGCTATGTGTTCTAATTCTAAGGGCAAGTGACACGCTTTTCCATAAACCATCTTATAAGGAGACATACCCATGGGGTTCTTATAAGCAGTTCTATAAGCCCATAAAGCATCATTTAACTTACTAGCCCAATTTTTCCTAGATCTATTGACAGTCTTCTGCAAGATAGACTTGATCTCCCTGTTTGAAAGCTCTACCTGCCCACTAGTTTGGGGATGATAAGCAGAAGCAATTCTATGATTAACATCATATTTAGCAAGAGTTTTTCTAAAACCACCGTGAATAAAATGAGAACCTCCGTCAGTCATAAGATATCTAGGCACACCAAACCTAGGAAAAATAACATCCTTAAGCATTTTTAACGAGGTCTCACCATCGGCACTCTTTGTAGGTATGGCTTCTACCCATTTAGTAACATAATCAACAGCAACAAGTATGTGAGTATAGCCTTTTGAAGGAGGAAAAGGACCCATAAAGTCAAATCCCCAACAATCAAACGGTTCAATAACAAGAGTGTAACTCATAGGCATTTCATTGCATCTAGAAATATTACCAACTCTTTGACATTCATCGCAAGATAAAACATACCTTCTGGTATCTTTAAAGAGGGTTGGCCAATAAAAACCTGATTGTAGAACCTTTTGCGCGGTTCTATCTCCAGCATGATGCCCTCCATAAGCACTACCATGGTATTTTCTTAATATCTCTTGTTGCTCATATTCCGGTACACATCTTCGCATAATACCATCAACTCCTTCTTTATATAAGTGTGGGTCATCCCAAAAGTAATGCCTCAAATCATAGAAGAATTTTCTTCTTTGCTGAGCTGTAAAGGTTGGAGGCAAATACTTGGAAACAATAAAGTTAGCATAATCAGCATACCAAGGAAGGTCTCGCGAAGTTACATTTATTGCAGCCAACTGTTCATTTGGAAAACTATCATTAACAGGAATAGGATCAAAAGAAATGTTTTCCAATCTAGACAAGTTGTCAGCCACAGGATTTTCAGCACCTTTCCTATCTACGATATGCAAATCAAACTCTTGTAAAAGCAACACCCATATAATAAGCCTAGGCTTAGCATCCTTCTTAGTCATAAGATATCTAATAGCAGCATGATCAGTATGAATAGTAACTTTAGAATCAACAATGTAAGATCTAAACTTATTACATGCAAAAACAACAGCAAGAAACTCTTTCTCAGCAGTAGCATAATTCTTCTGAGCAGCATCAAGAGTCTTACTGCCATAATGAATAACATTCAACTTATTATCTACTCGATGTCCAAGAACAGCACCAACAGCAAAATCACTAGCATCACACATAATCTCAAAAGGTAAATTCCAATCAGGTGGTTGAACAATAGGAGCAGTAGTTAAAGCCTTCTTAAGAGTTTCAAAAGCTTCCTTACAATCATCATCAAAGACAAATGGTACATCTTTTTGAAGAAGATTAGTAAGAGGCTTTGAAATCTTAGAGAAATCTATAATAAACCTCATATAGAAACTAGCATGACCAAGAACACTACGAATACCTTTAACATCTCTGGGACAGGGCATTTTCTCAATTGCCTCCAATTTTGCTCTGTCAACTTCAATACCTCTTTCAGAAATTTTATGTCCAAGGACAATTCCTTCATTCACCATAAAGTGGCATTTCTCCCAATTAAGAACAAGGTTAGTTTCTTCGCACCTCTGCAAAACTTTATCAAGGTTGTGCAAACAATTATCAAAAGAAGTTCCATAGACAGAGAAATCGTCCATGAAGACCTCCACAATTTCTTCACAAAAGCCATGAAAAATAGCAGATATGCATCTTTGAAAAGTAGCAGGAGCATTGCATAAACCAAACGGCATACGTCTGTAAGCATAAGTTCCATAAGGACAAGTAAAAGTGGTTTTCTCTTGATCTTCCTTTTTAACGGCAATTTGAGAAAAACTAGAATAACCATCAAGGAAACAAAAATGAGTTTTCTTAGACAACCTTTCTAACATCTGATCTATAAACGGTAAAGGATAATGATCCTTCTTAGTAACTTTGTTTACCTTCCTATAATCAATGCACATTCTATAACCAACTACTACCCTTTGAGGAATAAGCTCGTTATTCTCATTAGGCACAACAGTCATACCTTCTTTCTTAGGAGTACAATGAACAGGGCTAACCCATCTACTATCAGCAATAGGATAAATAATACCAGCATCAAGGAGTTTTAATACCTCATTTCTTACCACATCCTTCATCTTGGGAATTAGGCAGCGTTGATGCTCCACGACTGGCTTCGCGTCTTTCTCCATATTAATGGTATGCTGACATAAAGTGGGAGAAATCTCTTTTAAATCATCAAGAGTATATCCCATAGCTCCTCGGTGTTTCCTCAATATCTCCAATAATCTTTCTTCTTCCTTTCCTGAAAGTTTAGAGCTAATAATAACAGGATATATTTTCTTATCATCTATATAAGCATATTTAAGATTATCAGGCAAAGGCTTTAATTCAAACACAGGATCTTCCTTAGGCGGCAAAGTGGTACCAAGATCCTCCACAGGAAGATTATGCTTGATTAATGGTGGTTGACGAAGAAGAATATCATCAATCTCTTCTCTTTCCTTACTGAAAACATCACTTTTGTGATCTTCCATGAATTGCTGCAAGGCATTATTAGGAGCAAGCGCAATAGAAGCAAGCTGTTCAACTCGAAAATTTTCATTAGGCGTGTCATTTTCATAAGAAGTCTTAGCAAACTTGGAAAAATTAAACTCATAAGACTCTCCATTAAACTTAGTAAAAAAAATCTCCTTCTAACAATCTATCACGGCGCCACAAGTGTTCAAAAATGGTCTACCAAAAATAATAGGGCAAGTTTTACTAGCCTCCTTACCAAGTACTAGAAAATCAGTGGGGTATTTAGTCTTACCGCAAAGAACTTCCACATCTCGAACAATACCAAGAGGCCAAACAGTCTCTCTGTTGGCAAGCTGAACAACCACATCAATATCTTCAAGTTCACAAGCGCCAATCTCATGCATAATTTCTTTCCTGACCAGACAAAGTTCCTATTAGTTCTCTTATAGGAAGCTAG
Organism: Dactylis glomerata; assembly: GCA_007115705.1. Lineage (NCBI taxonomy): Eukaryota > Viridiplantae > Streptophyta > Magnoliopsida > Poales > Poaceae > Dactylis > Dactylis glomerata. Next base: position 182,392 of record QXEO01000744.1, on the reverse strand, counting down.
TATACCTGCTACATAAACACATATTACATTTTGTCCTTTTTGATTGAGAATTGTATCTTCTCTCAGTGACTACAACTCCCTTCCTGGCAGGCCTATTGACTACTTCCCCATCGATTAAGGTTACTCCGTGCGATTGAGTTATGCTTCTAGGGCTGAAGCCTCAAACAACTCTCTACTGGTTCTATTCTTACGGACTGGCCTGATTGGTCGACGGCCACCTTATGAAAAGCAGTTCCTTTAATACGCCTTTACTTGCGGAAAAAGGGGAGATCTCCCCGTTCCTGGTTCTCCTGTAGCTGGATTCCCCGGAACCACAGGAATCCTTAGAATGGGATTCCAACTCAGCACCTTTTGTTTTGAGATTTTGAGAAGACATTAATAGAGCGGACTAGTAAAAACCTATTTAGGATAATAATTGGATAAGAGAGCCTCTACCCTGTCAACGGATAGAGAGAGAACAAAATCTGGATAAATACCAATTCCTATTACTCGTATTCTATGGTTACGATTCTACCAGATATGTCTTTTGGATTCCGTCTAAAATCTATTTTACGGTATAGGCGCTTATGACCTCCCCCTCTATGCCTTGCGAAGCAGCAATTGGTATGCTTTCATTGTAAGAACGAAAATCCCCTTCCTTCTAATGAACTAAGAATCCAAGGAAAAAAGAATTGCAAAGGCTGATTGGGAAGATTAATTCCTAAGAAGGTTTATCTCTAATACAGCAGGCCGGTTGAGGAGTCGGGGACAATTGCTCAGAATCAAAGAGAAAGAGCAATTCGTGTAGACCAAGGCTCACCAAAAGAAAAGGTGTGTGATTCAATCAAACAGTACCAGACGAAACCTCCCGTGTTGTTCCTAATAAAAAGAAAAAAAAAGAGGATCCTGTCTAAATCCATCCCCGATTCACTAATTTCTGGCGCATAAAAACAGAGTCAGATTCTCCGAGAAAACCACCTGCAACCAGCTTCTGGTGATTCACCCTCAACTTTCACTTTATCCTTTGGACCAGGGCCAGCAACTTCCAAAGAAGGGGCATATGCAAGCGGCGGGAGACCGTGGATACCTTTTTTTATGTCTCATTTTGGTTGAGATCCCAGATGAGGGAAGCCTAGGAGAGCCGCCGACTCCAACTATCGTCCATGTACGATCCATACTAGATCTGACCAACTGCCCATCCTACCTCCTCTACCTTTTTGACAGCCCCTGCCCCTCCACCCAAACCTCCTGATCCCCAGACCAACCGGCGACGGAACCCTCAACAGCAGGCGGAGTTATATATTAGGAACCCCGTCCAATGGAGCACCCTTTTTGGTAATGGAGCTTTTGTGATCTTTGAATCCCAGGAACCAGGAACTGGTGGTATTTCCCTTTTCTTATTGGGGTTATAGGAATGCACTTTCAAAATGGAAGCTCTAAAGGAATAGCACTAGCACCAATATCACATAAACCATAATAGCAATGATCTCCAATCCTGACAGAAATAACAGGAACACTTGTTTTCCTATGCTTTTTAGGATATGAGAGAATGTTAGAAGCATCTTCACAAAAAAGAATATATTCATCCCCTACATCTTTAGTAACAAGATCCTTCAGTATAGCTACAGGAGACTTAATAGTAATTTGCTCATCCGGCTCTGCAGCTTTCTTAGTACTTTTATTAGACACACTTACCAAATTAGAATACTTCTTTACCTTAGCAGGGAAAGGTGTCTTCTCAAAATAAGGTTCAGGCACAATGCTATCAACAGTACAAACTTCAGTAGCTGCAGCAGGAATATGACTAATAGAGTCTTTATAAGGCGCATGATATTTGTTCCAATCTTTCTTTGGAACATCAAGATAAGAGGCAAAGACCTTAAGACAATTAGCAAGTATTTGTGAATCAAGACCATAAGCAGTGCTAACACTATGAAAGTCATCGGTTCCCATAAAAGATTTAATGCATTCATAATCATAGTTTATACCTGACTTCCTACCTTTGTCGTTTTCCCAACCTTCAGCATTCTCTTGTATACGGTCAAGAAGTTTCCACTTAGCATCTTCTTTCATATGAGTAAATGATCCAAAGCAAGAAGCATCCAAGTAATCCTTATCAGGAAGAGTAAGTCGCGCATAAAAATTATCAATAACAATATTATTGGGGAGCTCATGAATGGGGCATTTGAGCATTAGTAACTTCAATCTCCCCCATGCTTGGGCAATACTCTCTCCATCATGAGGCCAAAAATTATATATCCGGTTACGGTCTTTATGAATTTCACTTGGAGGATAAAACTTGGAATAAAAGAGAGGTACAATGTCCTCCCATGCCATAGATGGACCATCTTGGAGTAGTCGATACCACTCTTCAGCTCTGCCTTTCAATGTTAAAGAGAATAATTTCTTCTTGACCTGGCTTGGTGAAATACCTACACACCTGAACAACTCGCATAATTCATGAATAAATAATAAGTGATCACCCGGATGGACAGTTCCATCTCCTGAATAGCCGTTATCCATAATACGCCCAACAATTTTCATAGGTATTTTAAAAGGATCAATTTCAGCAGGTGGTGGCAGTGGTGGTTCCTCCACATGTGCAGCAGTAGTAGAAGTGTTTCCAAATAGGAAACCAAATGGAGAGTTCTCCATAGCAGAGTAAAATAAAGGGATTTCTATTTCCGTGCCCTCAGGTCGTTAGTTGTACTCAGTTTTCCCCAGCTCGTTAGTTTTTCCTCAGTTTTCCCCAAGCCGTTGTCTGAAACCCTCAGAAGGAGCTCAGACGGGAGGATTCCCGTTTAGTTGACCGTTTCCGTGCTGACGTGTGGGGCCGCATCGTGTGGGGCCGCGTCGCGTGGGGCTGGTAGAAAGGGACCGCGTGGGACAGGACGAGACCGCGTTTGGTTGTACGTGAGAGCTCGGTTCTGTCTCTCTCGGGCCAAATTGGCATTGCCTTTTCAGAGCGCCTTTTCAGAGCGCCTTTTCCCCCCTCTCTCTGTAACAGTTCTCTCTCTTTTCACCAAATTAGTATCAAATCTAGAGAAGCTTCTATTTCTGTCTTTCTTCAATGATTGTTGCCTTTTGGCCCTCGTTTTTTGCCCAATATGGTAACAAATCTAGAAGCTAATCTAAAAGCTAGTATAGTATAATACATAAACTGCATACAGCAGCCAAAAGCAGCCAATAACGATGTTAATGTTTACGACAAACTAAGCTAAAAATAATACAAGACGCAATGTATGCCCAACATGAAGGTTCTTCATTCTTCATCATATATTTCGTCGTCGCTATATTCCATGAGACGAAAAAAATATTGACTGAACTCCTTCCGTCTGCAGTGTGCAGCCAATAGATCCTCCAAACGGTATGGCCTTTGTTCTATTTTTAGACCATCGTAATTTAATCTATCCACATGTCGTGGCCACTCATCCCAGGCCTTTCTATCATCAAAGTACTGTCTGATATAACCGAAATCCACGTAGTAGATGCAGCCAGGTCGAACTATCGGGTGCACTCTGGTGTCGACGGAGATACACCGTTTATAACCGACGAAGAAGGCACGACTGCCAATGTTGACGGCATGGAGAGAGTGGCTCTCAGTGTCCACACGGTACACCAATGGTTGACCTTCCTCCAAATGCCTATTGCCACTGCCGCCGCCCAACAACACAAGCAGCAGATCACCATCAGACTTCACAAGGTAGAACTTGTCATTTCCAAGTTCTGAAAATGAAAATAGTGTCTCCATGTTGACAGTGCTCGCGCGCTTCTCCAACTGGACATTGTTGGTGCACACTAATGTTCCGAACTCAAAATTGTTCACAGCTATTGCATACAATTCACCATTGAACGGGGTAATGCAACGCAGAGAATCGTCCTCGATCGAAAATCTTCCTTCTCCCCAATCTTCTACATATATATCCTTAGTAGGAGAGCTCTCATCGACCCAAGCAATTTCATTGGGGTAACCTGTGCAAATGAAGACCATAGTCGGGGACTTCATTACAGCGACTGACTCCACAATCATAGATGGCATCTGCGCCTCAAACGTAGCGTTCAATGTCTTTGTGAGTGGGTTCAGAAGCCGTATCTTGTGCGGCTGCTTCCTCTGGCCAAGCACGATGACGCCACGGTAAAAGCCGACGAAGTAGTATCTAAAAGGGAGTTGATGAAGATAACATTCAGCACTAAGATGTTTATGATTGAAAATAAAAATAGATTAACTCTATAGATATGGAGGAATTTGAACCTTGCATGAACTTCCGTTAGATCGATGGTGACATAGCGGGATGTGCGGAGGTTGAGGAAGGAGAACTCAGCGGTGCGTGGAAGGGCGTGTTCTACCATGATCCATTCGTGCAGGTGCACGTCGGGCTCAGGTAGATCTGAGCGCCAATTCGTACAAACTTGCCTCAAAGCAGCGTAGGTGTCCACGTACTCCTCGTTCGCCAGTAAGCAGGCGCCGATCTTGTGAAGTGGTCCGTCAGCCCTGAGAGAGGCCCAGTTCACGGAGGCGCCGCGCCTGGATGCGCCGCCCTCGGAGGCGACGGGCTCGGCGGCGACGGGCTCGGATGCGATGGGCTCGGAGGCGACGGGCTCGGGGGCGACGGCCGCCGGCGCCTTCTTCTTCTCCATCGCCGGCAGGGGAGCGCGCGTAGGGCGGCTGGGGTTTTTTGGAGAAGGTGATGGGACGTGAGAGGCATGGTTGTGTGCGTGTGCAGAGGGAGGGAGAGAGGGGCTCTGTACTGGCAAAGTGACGGTTCGTCTCACCAGTTGATGTTTGGTCTCAACACGTGCACCGCGCGGCTAACCGCTGCTCACCGCGACACGCGTCCGTGGGACTGCACGTCAGCACCGTTACGTGTACTCAGTTCTACCCTCGAGTCTTACACTAGAAAAATATCTGTACTCAGTTTTCCCCTCGAGTACTAATACTGGCTAGTGCAATATACTCAGTTTTACCCTCAAGTGGCTGGTCAACAGAGAGTCAACAAATGGGATTAAGCTATCTAATTGAGTCATTTCATGCGCAAAGAAATTCAAAAAAATAAAATTATAGTGCCTCCTACTCATGGAGTCTTGTTACGCGACCTGCCACGTAGACAATCATATATAAATCAAGTTTTATCACAAATGGCCACTTCTCAAAATCACTAGTAGCTATGAAGGTTCATGGCTTTCCACTCAAAACCCTTCTCAAAATATCTATACCCAAAACATAGTTTGTCTGAATGAGGCCATAATTTTTACACTCATGTATATTTGAATTGCTAATACTTTGAGGTAGGCCAACCTGGGTTTCATTGTACAAAACATGTGTTTTTCTTTTTCTAAATCTCTTATTTGAATTCCTTAGCCTGTTTACTATTTACTTGCCCTTGTATCCTTGATACTACTCAGTTTTACCCTCTCCCTTCTCACAGAAGCCCAAACTTGGCCTGATTGGTCGAGCTGTTGTCACACGGATCGTGCCCACCTACCGTCGATCCTATGATCTAACGGGCAGGATCATGCCACCCTCTCTCTATCTGTCGGTGGCAAACTACTACCCCTCTATGTATGCTAAATGACGAGTTTGCCACCGGATTCAATAGGTTGGGTAATCACGAATTTCTTGTAGGCATTACTTTTCACGGTAAAATGATAAACTATCACGAATTTCCATTTCTTGTAGGCTTTACTTTTCACGATAAAATGATGAACTATCACGAATTTCCATTTCTTTTAGGCATTACTTTTCACGGTAAAATGATAAACTATCATGAATTTCCATTTCTTGTAGGCATTACTTTTCACGTTGAAATGATAAACTATCACGAATTTCCATTTCTTGTAGGTTTTACTTTTCACGGTAAAATGATGAACTATCATGAATTTCCATTTCTTTTAGGCATTACTTTTTTGTTGAGATATAAACCACCCCCACAACGGTCATCTCCTCCTTAATTTATTGTGTAAACCCCACAACGGTCATCTCTACCTTAATTTATGGTGTAAACCCCACAACGGTCATCTCTCCCTTATAAACCCCCACAACGGCAATCCCTCATGTCAATAGATTCTGCCTCTCTCTTCTTCATTTCTGCCTCTCTCTTCTTCGTTCACATACACTTGATCCATTGCCATGGCTTCCACGTCTCGGACGCCGACCGGAAGGGGAAGGGGAAGGGGCGGCCGGGGTGGTGGATCATCATCATTGCCACCACCACCGTCAACACTGCCATTGATCATAGAGGAGTTCTTCATCACCATCTATAAAGACCCTTTGGCCAAGAAGGTACGTACGCGTTCCCACATATATGATGCATGTGATTAATTATGTGCCTGTTCTAAAAACCCTTTAATTTCAAACGATCGGCGCTCGATCTCTTTGCAGGCACTCCCACAAAAGTTTGCGGACTATCTTGATGGCCAGGAGCCCGCAAAGGTGTATCTACGAGCAGCTGACTGCGGTCCTCGTCTCTGGACCGTGGAGGTCCTATTTGACGGACAAGGCCGGATGTACCTCGACAAGGGCTGGGAGAATTTCGCCATCGCGCACGGTGTGGATTTCGGCTGCTTCCTACACTGCAAATATGAAGGCGATTATGTGCTCACAGTGAAGGTGTTCGACGGAACAACGTGTAGGAAGTACTACTACACGGACGACGAAGATACTGACGATGAAAGCGACGACGACGTGAAGCCATGCATCGAAGGGGATTATGACCAAGAATATATATGTAGCTTCATATGCATCGATTTATAGATCTAGCTATTTTCTATATATTATGCATGTAAAAATAATAGGGAATCGCAATTTCCACCATGATTCAAGCACCACAGCCTCCAAACGATGCCGATGCCGATATCGGCATGGTCAGAACGGGTATGCATGCTCGCCGCCACTGCTAGGTCACCGTCAGGATGCACCCTCAATCCCGTCCTCTCATTCGATTAGTGACACACCAGAGATACCGCCGAGGCCAATGACGAACGTACATGCTGATGCCAATGCCGAACATGCACGTCGCTGTGGGCACGGCCACGCCGCCCTGCTATGCTGGACGCCACAGAGCACCGCGAGGTCTTTCCCTTCGCCACCACACTCCCCTAGCACCTATCTATACACGCCAGAAAGGAGAGACACTAGTTTTCTCTACATTGCTCGCGTTCGTGGCCGACACCGCCAGTCAAAATGTTGAGGTCATCGTCGATGTCCTCGACCATTTCTTCTCTTCTTTGCATGGTTAAACGCGTCTAGTTCATATCTATCTAATGCGTCTGATCTCGCCTCATACAGTTCTTTGTGGACGTCGATCTCATCTCGGCACCCCGCAGGCCACCTCCTCTGTGCCATCGCTGTAGAGCTCCATTTAAAAATCTAATCATACCCCTGTATTGCCCCTTGTATAGCGTCATGGCCCCACTTGTCATTCGATATACCGAAGCCCCACTTGTCCGCGTTTTGGTCAGGGATACGGCGATGCTTACGGTCAAACAAAGATGGATGCTCTGACGTGTCTTTGCGGGCTCTACGTGGCCCCACTAGTCAGCAGTTAACGGTCAAAGGTGTTCAACCGTCGGGCAACCGGCCGTTCCAGCACTGGTGACGGTTTCAGACAAGGGCTTGGACAAAACTGAGGAAAAACTAAGAAGCTGGGGAAAACTGAGTACAACTAAGGACCCGAGGGCACGAAAATAGAAATCCCTAAAATAAAAATAAAAGACAAAATAAAAACAATACTCACAGTGACGGTTATCTTTACCAATTCCACTCTTCAATAGCGCTTCACTCCCCGGCAATGGCGCCAGAAAATAGTCTTGATGACCCACAAGTATAGGGGGTGTATCGTAGTACTTTTGATAAATAAGAGTGTCGAACCCAACGAGGAGCAGAAGGTGTTGATGAGCAGTTTTGATCAAGGATTCACTGTAAATACTAGCAAACGGGTTTTCAAGGGTATTTGGTAATGCAAATAAATAAAGTGCGAGTAAATAAAAGATAGTAGTAACAATTGCAGCAAGTGGCCCAATCCTTTCTTCAGCAAAGGATAAGCCAGTTGTGTAACTTATAATAACCAAACATTCTCGAGGACACACGCTGTCAAGAGCTTTCGCTTCATACTGCTGATAGTCTTTATTGGTTTGATAAGTGTTATGGGGGTGAACCTGTGCTAGCGCACTACCCTTACTAGGATAAATACACACTTGTGATTATACCCCCCTGCAAGCATCCGCAAATACAAGAAATTAATTAAGATAAATCTAACCATAGCCTTAAACTCTAAGATCCTACGCTCCCTGGTGCAACGGTTTCCCAACGGAGGTTTAGGTTTCTGTCACTCCAGCAACCCCACAATTGGTAGCCAAATACACAATGCATCTCACTAGGCCCATAAATGGTGAAGTATCATGTAGTCGACGTTCACATGACACCATTAGTGAAATAGCATCACAACAATATCAAACCATTAAATATTTCTCAACAATAATTCACTACTAACATCTTGACTTCTCCCATGTCCTCAAGAACTAAACAAACTACTCACAAGACATCATATGGATCATGATCAGAGGTGAAATAATGGTAAATAACAATCTGAACATAAACCTTAATTCAACGGTTCCACTCAATAGCATCAACTAGAAGAGTAATCAACACTGGGAAAGTTTCCCCTATGAATATAACAAGATCCAACTCAAGATGTTACAGCGGGATGGCGTGGTGATGGTGGAGATGAAGGTGCTGGTGATGGAGATGATGATGATGATGATGATCCCGATGATGTCCGGTGCGATGGTGATGACGATGGCGACGATCTTCCCTCTCCGAGAAGGAATTTCCCCGGCAGATTTCTCCCTGCCGGAGAGCTTTTCTCTCTCTGGTGTTTTCCACCCCACAGAGGCGGCTGTGTCTAACTCTGAGCCCCCCTTGACTTAGGTTTTCGGGGACGATGAAGTACGCGAAGGGGCGAGACCAGAAGTGGGCCAGGGTGGCCTCACACAGGGCTGGCGTGGCCAGGGGTCAGGCCGCGCCACCCTGGCGTGAGGGCCCCTTCTGGCTCCTCTTGACTCCTCCTTCTGGCTTACTGAGTCTTCTGAGAAAATATAATTTCCTGGTATTTTTCTGGAATTTTCCTGATCTTCAAAATATGGTCCCTTGATGGTCCTTTTTCCAGCAGAATCCTGACTCCGGCAGCAAATCCTCCAATGATCATCAAACATGTGAAAATAAAGGAAATAACATAAGTATCATATCTAAATATGAAATATATCAATGAATAACAGTAAATTATGATACAAAATAGTGATGCAAAATGGACGTATCACGGGCCGTCTTGGGCTGGGCCGCAAAAGGGAGCGGCGGCGTTTATCTGCCGCACAGTGCGTAGGGCGAGCGCGTAGCAGGCCGTGGGCCGCGTCTGGCCACGGGCCGAACAGCTTTTCTCTGCTATTTTTCACAGTTTACAGTTTTGTTGTTTTTTGTTCAGTTTTTTGAGCAAATTTCATATAGTTTTCTCTATTCAAATTATTCCAACGAAAAATTTGTTTAGAGAATTCAAAAGTTACAGAAACTTTTCTATAAATTTTAAAGTTTATGAATTTTATTCATGTTTCCGCTGCAAATAGTAAAAAGAAATTGCTTAAATGCAATAAAGTGGTATTTAAATTTTTTGAAAGATGTGATAAAGTGATATTAAAAGTGATTATGTTTCTGTTATTATATAACCAACGTTGTTAATAGCATGAACATAATTTATTTATTACATGTTAAAAGGTGCACTTATCTCTATTTTTGCCCAACGGTGATGTAGTTTTAATTGTACAAACAGTTGTATGTGTTGATTTATACCAACGTTGGATTAATGCATGCAATTGTTTTGTTATCTCACATCTTTGTGAATTTCAGGAGGCTACAGTCTGATGAGCTGCCTCAAAGATGTTCCGACGCTCAGGGGTGACAACTACACTGAGTGGAGGAAGAAAGTTGATCTGGCTTTTGTCTGCGCTGAGGTCGACTGGGTTGTGGACACTCCACAGCCGGTCAAGCCGATAGAGCCAGTCAGAGATGCAAAGGATGTTGATGCCGCATGGGACAAAAAGAAAAAGGACTTTGCTCCAGTGGAGCTAGCATATGTGCTAGAGAACTAAAAGTGGGTCAATGCAAACAAAAAGTGCATGCCCTTTATAAAGAATACGATTGAGAATGCCATTGCGGGCTCAATCGCAGAGTGCACTTCCGTTGGGGAGTTTCTGGAAAAGATAAAGAGCCAGTTCACTGGCTCTTCAAAGCTGTATGCTACCCAACTGCTCAAGCAGTTGGTCACAGAAAAGTACACAGGAGGTGCACATGGCATCAGGGAGCACATCTTGAGGATGAGCAACATGGCTTCTAAACTGAAGCCCATGGATGCTGATCTGGAACTAAAGCCTGCTCTGCTTGTTCACCTTGTCATGGCATCATTGCCTAAAGAGTTTGATAACTTTGTTATCAACTACAACATGTCCCCTGATAAATGGGACATAGAAAAGATGATTGCCATGTGTGTGCAAGAGGAGAATAGGCTTAAAGCCTCAAATGGTGGTTCCATCAACTATGTCAAGGACAACAGGAAAAGGAACTACCAGAACTACCAGAACAGCAATCAAGGTTCTCCCTCCAAGCCATATGGCAAAGGTCCCCAACAGTATCATCAGCCCACTCTCCCAGTGGATAAAGACCAGTGTCTCCACTGCAAGAAGACTGGACACTTCAAGAAAGACTATCCAGAATGGCTCAAGTCCATAATGGCAAGGAAAGGTATAGATACAGTTTCGTTTGTAAATGAATCCCTGTATTCATAGTTTTCGAAATCTACTTGGTGGATTGACTCAGGTGCAACTGTTCATGTTGCAAATTCTTTACAGGGATTCCATTCGACAAGGACTATGAAAAGAAACGAAAGATGCATTGAAGTTGCGAATGGAGTTCAAGCAGACGTTGAAGCTGTTGGCGACATCTCCTTGGAGTTAGCTGATGGTTTTTTGATTCTGCTTAGAGATGTGTTATTTGTTCCTTCACTTCACAGAAACTTAATAAGTGTATCACGTTTGGATAAAGACATTTATGAGTGTTATTTTGCACACAGCAAGTGTGCCATATGGTTTAAAGATGCTTGTGTGGGTGTTGCTTTACTTCACAACGAGCTTTATTTTATCCTTACGTGAAAAAGTGCATTCTGTGTGTAATGTGAATGAACAAACTTCCTTGTCGAACAAAGAACAAAAGAAAAGAAAAAGAACTCATGACTCATCGAAGTTATGGCACTGTCGATTAGGCCATATTTCGAGGGGAAGAATCGAAAACCTCGTTAAAAATGATATTCTTCCTCCGTTAGAGTTCTCCGATATAGAACAATGCATAGATTGCATAAAAGGAAAGTATGTAAAGCAAATTAAAAAGGGTGCAAACCGAAGCACAGCGACACTAGAAATAATTCACACTGATATTTGTGGACCATTTTCTGTGAAAAGTGTGGATGGCTATGACTCGTTCATAACATTCACAGATGATTACTCCCGCTATGGTTATATTTATCCAATTAAAGAAAGGTCTGAAGCATTGGATAAATTTAAAATATTCAAAGCAGAAATTGAAAATCAACATGATAAAAGAATTAAAATAGTCTGGTCCGACCGTGGAGGGGAGTACTACGGTCGGCACACTCAATATGGTCAAGTACCTGGACCTTTTGCAAGGTTCTTATAGGAAAATGGAATAGTCGCCCAGTATTCTATGCCTGGCGAACCTCAGCAAAATGGAGTAGCTGAAAGGCGCAACCGTACTCTTATGGATATGGTGTGCAGTATGATGAGCTATTCCACCCTACCATTGGGATTATGGATGGAGGCACTTAAAACCGCCATTCACATTCTCAACAGAGTACCAAGCAAGTCGGTGCCCAAAACACTGTACGAGTTGTGGACAGGGAGAGTACCCTCCCTGCGCCACTTGAGGGTCTGGGGGAGCCCAGCTGAGGCAAAAGTATTTAATCCAAATATTGCAAAGTTAGACCCCAAAACAGTAACTTGCCACTTCATTGGCTATCCTGACAGATCAAAAGGTTATCGTTTCTACTGTCCAGACAAATACACAAAGTTTGTAGAAACGAGACATGCAGTCTTCTTGGAGGACGAACTGATGAGGGGGAGCATGGTAGCTCGGAAAATTGATCTTGAGGAGAAGAGGGTGCATGCACCTAATCCAATGATTCAGGAGCCATTTTTCTCGCTACCTGTTGTACCTGCACCGGCAATCCCTGAGGTTGCGGTGCAAGCACCTGTTGTAACTCCACCCATGACAACAAGGTGTGAAGATTCGGAACCTGTCCGTCAGGAGCCGACTGAATCCTTTGTTGAGCATGAAAGGGAGCTGCCGCAGCCACCTTTAATAGATGTACCAGAAGTTGAGGTACATAATGAGCCAGAGAATGAGGCCCTTAGAAGGTCCAAAAGAGTTAAGAAATCAGCTATTTCTACTGATTATAAAGTTTATAACACAGAAACAGTTCATATGGAAGGTGATCCCACTTCATATGAAGAAGCTATGGGAGGCCCCAACTCATCGAAATGGCTAGAGGCCATGGAAGATGAAATGAGGTCGATGAGTTCCAATAATGTTTGGGACTTAGAGGAAATTCCCAAAAGAGCCAAAACAGTAGGCTGCAAATGGGTCTACAAAACAAAGTATGACTCTAACGGGAATATAGAAAAGTATAAAGCGCGTCTAGTGGCAAAATGATTTACATAAAGAGAAGGGGTAGATTACAATGAGACGTTTTCTCCAGTCTCATGTAAGGATTCCTTCAGAATCATAATGACACTAGTTGCACATTTTGATTTAGAGTTGCATCAAATGGATGTAAAGACGACATTTCTAAATGGAGATTTAGAAGAAAAAAATTACATGAAACAACCCAAGGGTTTTTTCATGGAGGAGAAGGAACACATGGGATGCCGTCTAAAGAAATCCATTTATGGATTAAAGCAAGTCTCTAGACAGTGGTATCTAAAGTTTAATGATACCATCAAAAGATTTGGATTTAAAGAAAACATCGAGGACAACTGCGTTTATGCAAAGTTTAAAAGTGGGAAATATATTTTCCTAATCTTGTATGTGGATGATATCCTGCTTGCTAGCAGTGATGTTAGTCTTCTGCGAGAAACAAAGAAGTTTTTGTCCTCAAACTTTGATATGAAAGATCTTGGTGAAGCTTCATATGTTTTGGGCATAGAAATTCATCGAGATAGAAAGAATGGAGTGTTAGGACTATCACAGAAGGCATATTTAGAAAAAAAAGTTCTAATAAAGTATAATATGCATAAGAGTAATGCCACACCTGCTCCTATAGTCAAGAGCGACAGTTTTGGGGAATATCAATGCCCCAAGAATCAATATGAGATCGATCAAATGAAAGCAGTACCATACGCTTCGGCTGTTGGAAGCTTACAGTATGCACAAGTGTGCACTCGCCATGACTTAGCTTTTATCACCGGGTACTCGGTAGATATCAGTCAAATCCAGGCATAGAGCACTGGAAGATGGTAAAGAAAGTATTGCGTTATGTGCAAGGCATAAAAGACCTCATGCTAACCTACAGAAGATCTGATTCCCTAGAGATAAAAAGGTATTCAGATGCAGATTATGCGGGAGACAAAGATGAAAGAAAATCCACAACAGGATATGTGTTCACTCTCGCAGGAGGGGCTATTTCGTGGAGAAGCTGCAAACAGACAATAGTTGCATCATCCACGATGTATGCCGAATTTATAGCATGTTTTGAGGCCACGAATCAGGTGTTATGGCTAAAGAAATTTATACCCGACTTGAAAGTGGTGGATTGTATTGACAAACCAATAAAGATGTACTGTGACAACCAGCCTGCAGTATTTTATGCTCACAACAACAAGTCGAGTAAAGCTACCAGACCAATAGAAGTAAAGTATTATGTTGTGAAAGATAAAATCCAGGATCAAACTATAAGACTCGAGCATATAAGGACAAAGGATATGCTTGCGGATCCTCTAACGAAAGGCTTACCACCCAGTGTGTTCAAGGAACACTTAGCCGGTATGGATTTAATGGGAAGCCTATGATTCCTGGATCATAAGAGGCCCGAAAGTAACAGAATTTGTTTCAAAACAGAAAAGTGTATAGTGGCTGTCTGATTCTATCGGCAATCGAGCTGTGACGATGAAACATGCTCTATGTACTGATCCGTGATGAAACGAGTAAAGTGTAAAGTTAAAGTTAAAAGTAAAGTTGAGATCAAGGGGGAGAATGTTAGATTGATCTCCACTGGACCGAGTCCAACGACTCGATCCAATCCTTGCCTCGCGCCCTGATCGGGGGCGTCCAACCGAAATATGGTTGGTGGGCCCCTGTGGCAGCGCTATATAAAGAGGTGGAGGGCCGGGACGCACAGTACGAGGTTGACCGTGCTGCCAATCGCTCCACCGATACACCCTACCGATCTAGGGCTAGCGCTAGTCACGGGAAGCACCACCACATACCCACGTCCTCGCCACCACCACCCATCGCCATGGCCACTGGCTCGAGCTCTTCGAGCCAAGGAGCAGGTACTCCTCTCTCTTTCAGATCCCTCTCGGTTTCTCCTCTCAGATCACAGTGATTCAAGGCATAGTGAGTACTACTTCGTCGAGATCTAGCCTAGATGCATAAAGTAATTCTATCAATTCAGACTATCACTTTACTGGTAGGGGCTCCTGCCTGCTTGTGCGTCCGGATATTCTATGCTATTTTTTTAAAAATAATGAAGTGACTGGTTGCTTTTGTTTTTATAGCTTGCCATCGCTTCAAAGAAAAGTATTTGCAAGACTCAATAAAAAAATTAGGTGAAAATACCTCCATGTATGCAAAGCGAGCAACCACTCTGTAACTGCAACACTGGAAGAAGCAATGGCCGGGTTGTTGTTTGAGGCCTGACCAATCGCTGCTGCAGTTTATTAGTGTGATGGTTGGTCGTGTCAGCGATGGAAATTGATTCGCTCTGCTTTTTATCCGGTGATTAGTTCTAGCTCATCTTCTGGGCTCTGCCTCGTGCTACCATTGCTGATTGCTGACACGGCAGCTCAGCAGCTGAACAATATTCTATTGCTGGTTGCACCAAATCCAATTGCTATTTTTGAAGATCTGTACAGGAATTCTCCATTCCTAAGTTCCATCGTGCATTGATGCTGCTATAGATCATGAATAGCATATCATCTACAGCCGCAAGCAATCAGGCACTGTACTGGGTCAAATCTTGTTGGACAAGGTTTCTGGGGCACCATGATCCCGTCAGTTTTTATGGCAGCATTTGCCCGGTCGATAGCAGACTAGCTGCACGCACATCGAGATGTGGATGCGACCACATAAATCTGAAGCTCTTTTAAGGGTTTGCTTGGCCTTTTTAACGAACCAGCAAGCATGAAAATGACTTGGCTTGACTTTGAGAGGCTCAACACTGCAGTACGCACTACTCCCGATAGCATACAAAGTCGCAGCGCAGGTTTTTCTTGATCTTTGATTACTGTGGAAGTTCTTAATCCCGATGTCTGATAGCCGTTCAAACTGATTCTTGCGAAAGAAGAAAGTACTGCGAATTACATGTGTGCTGTCTTTCCTTCTGCGTGGACGATGGTTCAGTGACTCAGTGTTACAGTATCCTTGTGCCTGCTACGACGTAAATCCTGAGGAATCCTGCGGCGTCGAGTCAGGTCGATTCCCTTCGGTTTCTGCGAAAGCTCAGTCCTCATCCAATCCAAGTGTCAGCTCATGTAAGATCCACACAGACACGGTCGCTGTCTTCCCCTGTTCTTCTCAAACATGCTTTGCCCATTCGAACTGAGCCATCCCTCTGCAGTCCGCCATTGTTGCCAAGCTTGCTATACACCCCACCCATACCTCTTGCAGCTCAAGAACGCACATGACGGTGCTTCTCAGTCAATTTTGTTGCCCATTTTTGCTAGGGCTGGTCCCGGTGCTGAGTAGTGGTAGCATAAGTACACATTAGCGCATGCTGATTGGGGACAAACCCATGAAGGTGACTGGTGCACTGGTGGCGATTTCTCCACCTCAGCAACAGTGAGGCCGAAGGGAAACTTGCCAAAACAAATTGTCCCCAATTGTACGATCGGCCATAGGATCCTAAGCTAGCCCCGATCTGTGGTCATCAGATTCAGAAAACACAATCAATTGGATGCCCATAAAATGAGATAATACTTGCAGGCGGTCTCAAGGGAACAACACCTGAACGACCTAGCCCCAGCCAAAGACCAATTATGTGGAGGAGTCACATGGATTTGTACAGGGTTCTCATTATCATATCATGACAACTTCTCTGAATCCGGACATGTACAACCTTTCAACAACTCCACGGGAGGGATGGGGGCTACAGGCGAGGACTGCACGCACTCTTATTTGGACCGGATCTAGTCTACAACTTGGGATTGAATCTACACAGATGGAATGGAACAATTGCTAAATTTCCCCAAAAATAAAATAATCTACAAAAATAGTACTAGCTCCAGCTCCATCATTGACGATGACGTATCAATGTATCATGACGCTCCGTGGTAGTACCACTGAATGAGTGAATGCCGAGAGAGCATTATGTCTGTCTGTCTACGGCTTGTCGTCGACCTGCAGCTGCTCGGTGCTGTCGGTCTTGCGCCGGCCCATCTTGCCGATGGACGAGGCGATGCTGCCCATGAGGCTGCTGGTGCTGCCCCCCTCGCCGCCGCTGCTGAGGTTCAGCGACCGGCGAGGCCTCCGGTGCCTCGGCGACTGTAGCCTGTCTTCTCCTTCCTCGTCGTCGTCTTCCTCGTCGTCGCCTGCCGTGGCCCTGGTGGCCACCGCCAGCCGCGAGATGCTGCCGCGGCAGAAAGGGCAGGTGGGCAGCGGCTGGCTCTGCGTCGCCGGGTTGGGCTTGGTGTGGCAGCACAGCGCCAGCGTGCACACCGCGCACATCTGGTGCCCGCACTCCCTGACCTCGATCGTGCACGCCTGCTCGAAGCAGATGCTGCACACCTCAGCGCCACCCTGCAAAATCGGCTTATCAGAGTTGTCAATCTGAACAAGATCGCTCGCTCCGAGAGAGATGTCGATGCGGATGCAAGATCGTCCATGTGGACATTGTACTACATCGCGTTTGAATAATGTTTCGTGCATATGGATTGCTCAGACGTGGAGTGACCCAATGAACATTTTTATGGCTTTCGTTTCGTGCAAGGAGGTGCGCGCTTACGCGGCCGCAGATTGACACCTAACTTGCCATTACCAAGAGGAACAATGTTAGATTAGTACGCCAGCAGCCAAATTAGCTAGCCTTTCGTCTCCCTCGGATCAACACAAATATTATACAAGTACGCTTTGAGGCAAGTGGCTCTATCTTGAAACCTGACGGCACGTTAGCTGCAACCAATGCAATGATACACTACAATCCGTGAAATCTTGATTGATTGAGATCGATCAACACCTAGCTAGCATGTGATCTCGATCCATTTGTAGGTATTAAGAAGCTACGGATGAGATCAGTAAACAGAGTAGTAGTAATTTGCAATACAAGACTTGGCAGTACCGACGGTACCTCGGAGATGGTGGTGCTGTCATCTGACCGTGACGGTGATGGTAATGTACTCTTGGCCCCTTTCAGAATCCTCTTCTCCCTCTCCCTATTGGCCTCCATCAGAGCTGCCTCCAGCAGTGCCTTGGCGTCCGGTTCAAGCTCGCTGATGAACTTGAGAGGGGACGGCCACACCAGGGGCTCTGCCGATGATGGGTTCAGCAGCGCCGCGCACGCGACGTGCCCTCGCTTCATCGCAACCTCATATGGAATTCTCCTGTTGTAGAAACCAATCCACATCAGTATACAGAGCAGATTAACCAACACGATGAATTCAGAGTTCAGACAATGTCTTTGGTGAATTGGGAACAGAAACGCTGAGGACGCACCCGACGGAGTCTCGCTGGAGGCGGTCGGCGCCCCAGGAGAGCAGCTGGCGGACGCAGTCGAGGCTCCCGCCGCGCGCGGCCAAATGCAGCGGCGTGCTCCCGGGGAATCTGCAGGAAACGCGCGAGCGCTCGCGTCAATGTCGCAGCTTTTTTTTTTCCTTCCTAAAAAGGTGCGAATTTTGACTTGGGGAAAAGCTTTACCCGAAGGCGCCACTGGAGGCGGACACGATGGCGCCGTTCTCAAGCAGGACGTGGACGCAGCGGCGCCAGCCCTGCCTCGCCGCCAGGTGCAGCGGCGTCGCTCCGGTGTCGTCCCGCACGTTGACGAAGCGCGCGTACCCCCTGCACCTCCGCAGACACAGCTGATGAACCATTAGCAAAGGCTAAAAGCTAGCGAACAGAACAATGGCAGCTCCGGGAACAAGGGCCAACCAGGATTGCGACACCGGCGAGGTCCGGGCCGCCGAGAGGATGGCCCGGAGGCAGTCCGAGTGGCCGTAGTAGGCCGCGTAGTGCAGGCACGTCCGGCCGTGCGATGAATCGAACATCAGGATCTGCAAACCCAGACAGAAAGTTCACCTCCAATCCAATAACACAGTCCCAATAGGCGAAACTTCGTGTATGTAATAAGTCTCACATTGGCGCCGGCGTCGAGCAGCCGTCGCACGCACTCGGTCCTCCCATGCATCGCCGCGAGCATCAGCGCCGTCTGCGGCAAATTGAGGACCCCGGTGTGAGGACAAGCTTCCACGGAGAACAGAGGCAGGGGGAAAAGGTAGCGTGACGAACCTGCTTGTGGCGGTTAACGACGTCCGGCTGCACGCAAAGATCCAATGCCATGGAGACCACCTAGAAAAGCAAAAGAATCAGAGCACAGCGGATACACGGGCGGCGATAGATTGAAATCGGAGGAGCCCACGGCAGCATAAGGTGGCGGCCTCGGTCGTTATCGTACTTGGAGGTGGCCGTGGGCGGCGGCGATGTGGAGGGCGGAGAGGCGGTCGAAGAGCGTGGTGCGGCGGAGGAGGGAGGGGCGGGAGCTGACGGCGGCAGCGAGACGGGCGAGGTCGCCGGACTGCGCCGCGCCGAAGAAGTCCACCTCCTCGCTGGGGCGGCCGCAGCTGGCGCCGTGCCCCATCGCCCGCCACGCCGCCCGGCGAGCCGGCCGCGGTGGCCGGCGGGGAATAATGGGGGAGGAAGGAGTGTGAGTGCGAGCGTGGGCTGAGGAGTGGGGGCGCGGTGGCGAGGAGAGCTTAATAGTGCGAGCGCTTTCTTGTGGTTTTAAAAAGCTTTGCTTTCTCTGATTGGGAGATTTCTTCTCGCGGATAAAGATATTGCTCCTTTCGCCATGAAAGGATATTTCGCCGGAAATCTATCTTTTACAAACACACCGTCACCGTCACCGAGATAAATGGATCTTTTATCTTTGTGACTTACGACACAAGAAAATATCCTCTCAGCTGTATTTATAGTACTCCCTCCGGCCCGGATTACCTGGCCCCTGTACATTTTTTCAAAAACCCCCTAGGGAATTTCCGACAGTCGGTCCGCTACTCAGTCGCTCCCCACTCCCCCCGCCGCTCTTCCTCCCTCCCCCGCCGCTCTTCCTCCCTCCGCCACTCTGCCGCCGCTCTCCCTCCCTCCGCCCACCCTTCCTCCCTCCCTTCCGCCCGCTCCGCCCACTCTTCCTCCCTCCCTTCCGCCCGCTCTGCCCGATCTTCCTCCCTCCTCGCTGCTTCTCTCCTTCTGCCCGATCTGCTCCTTGCTGCAGCTGCTCGCTCGCTCCCAGCGCTGCCCTCTACCTCCGTCGCAAGTGCAGCCCGCCCTCGTCGGCCAGCACTTCCTCGCCCTCGTCTGCGAGCTCTAGGGGACACCTAAAAGTCTGCTCTTTTGCCCTTGCTGGAACTGACGCTCCTCCAAATTTCGGTGACGGCGCCGGCTGGCGTTGGTGGCGTTGGTGGCGGCGGCCGGAGGCTTGCTAAGCCGCGACCGACCAACTTCGATCGTCTCCGCTCCGACGTTCTGCTACTCGTTGGTGGCGTTGGTGGCGGCGGCCGGAGGCTTGCTGGCGTTGGTGGCGTTGGTGGCGGCCGGAGTACCTTATCTACCAAGGTGCGTTGACGATCCTAACTTAGCTTGGAAAGGGAACCCACTGGCCACTGCCCCCTTTCCGGTGGAGCAATTTGGGAGGCACACAGAGATTGTTCCAATTTGTAGCTCTACTACTCTAGGCCTTCAGCAAAGTGGCCGAATCCCTACCTAGTTGGATGCCAATTCTGCGATACACACTTTCTCAACAAAGCTTGTGGCCGCTTTAGCTTTACATCATGGACGAAACAATATTTCACACAGTTTCTTAGAGTAAGATGTTTAACTCACAATATATACTGTGAACCATTTGTTACTGCAAGGAGTAGTCTTGTTTTCAATTGACGATGGCGTGTTAGTTTTTAAAAAATTGATTGGTAGGTAAATGATCACAGTGGCCTGAAATGCTGAGAAGGTGCAACCATACATATGTATCATCGCCTCACTTATCACAAGCATCCCAATGTGCCCAGGATAGTTTGCTTGTGCCCCATGTTCCCCATGTTCCATGTGTGTTACAACTTACCAGAATGCCTCTTTTCAGTATAGTTTGCCTGTGCCCCATGTTCCATGTGTGTTACAGCTTACCAGAATGCCCAGGATGCTGATTTCTGTTGAATTCTTTTTACAGGAGTAATAGCAGCATAGTTTACTGTACTCCTACTTCACAAGGAGCATGATAGTCGGCAACAAGGAGTATCAAAGATGCAGCAACCCAGCTTAAATAGTTTCTGCCTAATCTGCCGTGGGTTAGCTAAATAAAATCTTTAAAGATACGATGAAGGCAACTCACCTGATCACAACAGGGTTAGCTTCTTCTCTTTTATTGTCATTATCTATCCATATGCATACTAACTCAATCATTTACTGTACTAGTAACTACTATAGCTACTTCCTGTTCATATCATGTATGTATGCAAAGAAGCATAAACACATTCATTAGAAGTTAAAACAACTAGTCATATGTGGAGTATTGCATATGTAGTTGTACCAAGATTGTCTGATCACAGTCAAAAATATAGCAATGGGCTATACAACAATGTAACTGTAACTGTATTGCATTGTTCTATACAAGATGGTATAATTTAGTCACGCAGATGGTACTCCAATCTAGTCACACAGACAGTAGTTTATGCCAAAGAAGGTGTGTCAACTATAGCTGCTTGTGCTTTCTTGAGCCGATGCGCCAAATTCAGCTGTCCCGTGTCCTCTTGGAATTCGCCAACTCGACGCCTTTTGGAGACAATGCTTGATGGGTCTTCAAGCCATTTTATATACACATCTTTTTTGATTATCGTCTCATTATCCACAATTACTTTGGGGCCTGTCCGGCGTGCTTTTTTCTTCGATTAGTGGTTCAATGGATCCCCTGCATAAGAGTCATCAAGCAACATCAAACTCCAAGTTTTTCCGATAGCTTAGAGAGGAACTAACTAGAGGACAAGAAAATATCATTAGGGAGGAACCTATACCTGCATGTTGAGCCAATGCGGCATCATGATTTGCTATGATCTCCATGCTTTTCCGATAGATTGCAGCATCACATTTTAGAACCAAAGGCAGATCTCCTTCTTTTTTCAGTTTGTCTTTGCCCATGTGTGTTATCTTGTAGACATTTCCTCCTTCATCTTTCATGACTTCAATCATGACAGATTGAAGGGTTATAAACACTTTCACTAGGATATCCACAGGATACTCATCATATGCCTTTTCAACCGACTCTATTAGTTCCTGGAGAGTGTTAGGTGCATAGCGAACTGTGATGGACTGAATTGAGCTAAAAAAGCCAAGATCGAGGGCATTCAAGTCCCGAGAGCTTTTAATGCAACATATATCGCATATCTATGACTGTCTGGCAATTCTCTATATTGTGGCTGCTGCACATCTTCTTCTTGTGGCTGCTGCACATCTTCTTCCTGTGGAGTCAAATTGAGATCCAGGTCCATCTTGTGCCTGTTGTAATAAGCACAATGATGTCAATGAGAAGCTTGCAAAATCATCACCAAAGAAGTAACAAGCAACGCAAACACAAGGAGTATTTAAATTGCTGTGACTGGTTACATCTATCTGGTGTGATTGACCCTTAAGAACTTAAGAATTTGTGTGTGACTGGTTACACCTGATAAATTGTTATTTCTGATGAACTATCTGGTGTGATTGACTTAAAAAAACAAAACTGACACACAAGTACATCTATAAACAGACTGCAGAAGGAACAACTAGTGGTGCTCCTGAAAACAAATTAGCAACTATAATAAAAACATACTTCTCAGTATCCTAGGTTATATCTCCAACAATTGTTATCTACATCACTACTGGGGGACTAGAGCTATTATTACCATGTAAACATGTTTATGAAGCTTCTTTTTGAGCAATGATAGCTGGGAAAAGGATTTTTTCAGTTTCAAGCATACTTCTGATGTTTGCTCTGTTGTGCATTACTAACCACAAAATACTCCATCTTGATTCAGTCAGCAGCGTAGAGGATAGTAAAATGATAAGTTAGACTCTGTGTAGTCACAAATTAAAATTTGACTACTCCAATATAATTTGTCCCAATATCACCAAAGCAATTAAGGGGTTTGTCATTTTGAAAAGACTAAAAAAGCATTGTTTGTTTATCTCCAGCGATTAGGACTGAAATGTTTCATTTTATACTTGCTAGTACCATGCTTTATCCCCTGTAGTGACCAGGACTCTTTTTCACAATGTGTTCTTGCTTTAAACAGTGCCAGTGAAGATCAGTAAGTTGCTGCAACTGGTCACCTGTGTTGGAGATAGCTAATGAGATAAACAGTGCCAGTGAAGATCAGGAAGTTGCTGGAACTGTCTGAATGAATTTATGAATGAAATCAAGCCAGTGTCTGATACTCCATGGTTCAGTTACAGACAAGAAACACACTGAACAACAAGCCAGTGCCAGTGAGTATCACTTCTGAAGAAGAATTTGATGTTTCAGTTACAGGCAACCATGGTTCAGTTACAGGCAACTCTTGGTCTCTGCGGTTAGGTTCTTCAACTCTCCTGTTATTTCAGTTCTTCATTGCAAGCCCCATGAGCATCACTGTTTTGTTGAGGATACATAGAGTATGATTCTTTGCATCACAGCAGTACTATATGCAACTCTTTTTCTGTCTGTCCATTACAAACTTCTGAATTCAGTTCTTCAACTCTACCAACCCGCAAGTAATCCAATAGTTGTCTCCTGGTCCTGGACACATGTAGCGTAGGATATAACATGGCTTGTTACAAACCTTCAGATACTCTTTTTCTTGTACTCCACAAACTCTTTTCTGTTTGTCAACACCTATAAACTTCTGAATAGAGTTATTCGGCAACTAACTACAAGGAGTTTTTTTTATACAGCAGCAATCAGATGGGAAAGATCGGCTCAGCGCGCTTCCTGATAAAGTTTTATTGTCTATCTTGGGAAGAGTTGAAGGCCTAAGTGCGGCTGTGAGGACAAGCGCGCTGTCAACACGGTGGAGGCGGCTGCCTTGGTTGATACCCGAGCTCGGCCTGGGTTCTATCAAGCAGAGATCAACAGAGCAGCGTGGCGGTACCTGGGCAGTGCATCGACGCGCCAGGCGGGGGAGACGAGCGCGGCCGCGAGCTCGCCGTGAGGGGAGTAGCGGGCGGCGAAGAGAGCCCTGCGCGCTCCGGCCTTCTCTCCTGGAGGCACGCCTCCTCTGCTCCGGCCTCCTCTCCTAGAGGGCCCGCCTCCCCTCTGCTCAAGGCGGCGGCGGAGAGAGACCAACTCCGGCGGGAGCTGCGGCGTGAGGCCAACTCCGGCGCGACCTCCGGCGTGAGGCCAGAGCCGGGCGCGACCTCCGTCCCGTAGATGGTCTCGTGATTTCGAAATTAGGACCAGAGGGGAGAAGAAATGGTTCAGGGAGGGGGTTTTCGCAAAATTCGTTTTAGTGGGCTGGGCCGCTGGGGGGCCACCTAATTCAGGCCGGAGGGAGTAGTTACCACTTTACCAGGACTAGGTTCCTGATCCGGTTCTCAGCTCTATTTATGGTACTTACCGGAAGTAGTATATATCTACCTCTTGTATTAATGTAAAATGTTTTGGTAAACTAGATTAGCTTGCCAAAATATCTTATGGAAGGAGTATGTTTCAAGAAAAACGTGGCGCAAAAAGTGATTTGGCGGTGCACTTGTGTAGATGTTATAGCAACTGCTAATCAAATATCATTTTGCAAGAAAAAATAGATATGGCCCCCTTGTGTAGTACTTCACCAAATTTATAGCTAAATCAATGTTAATTGTGATGCTACATTAGTACAACTTCAAATTGCAACATTAAAAATTGAAGAGTAATAGAGTAGCACTTACTTGTGGGTACCATTGGATACTTTCAGGTTGCGATAATGGTTGCAAAATCATGCCCCTCCTAGTCATGGTCAGGGGTCGCAGCCATAAATTTCAAATATAGGGTTCACTTCGTTGAAATCATGAAATTCAAGTGCAGCTATATGTCCAAATTCTATTGCATTTAGTTGTTTTTATTGGGTTCAGCCAAACCCAATGCTAGCATTGTAGCTTCGCCCCTGGTTATGGTGGTTTTGAGAGGAGGGCGAGGGTGATGGACAGAGTGACAACCCTGGCTCTGGCGAGTGCCAGGCGAGTGCTCTTAACTCCTCCACTGCTGCTTCGCAAGTCTATGTCATTTGCATGCAATGATGAGCATGTTTGAGCTTGTTGCCTGAATGGGGAATATGGAGATGTTAGGTCAGTAGGAATTTTAGGATCTATTTTATTCAACTGAAGTCCTAGTGACAAGGGTATAGATAATAGAGCCCGTCAGTTGAGTACCCCTGAGGCCCGTTAAGCTAGGCCCAATTGTAATACTAGTCGAAATACGAGTTCTTACCGTTTATCGATATTGTAATCTGTATCGGATCCTACCCGATCCTTGAGACCTGGCCACCTATATATAGGGGCCAGGAGGGGACGGTAAAGGACAGATTGAAAGCAAGCCAGGTTCTACACCCACGTTTACTTTCATAGCCACCTTGTTTGACTGAATTTACCTTCGAGTTTATCCGACGCCCTATCTCCCCGATCCTAAGTCCTTCATCTAGGACATTTGTCGAGTCGACCCCTCTTCAATTGGCGCCGACCGTGGGGACTCTGGGCGTTGGAATCATGAATTCAACGGCTTTTTCAGTTTTAGCTAGTAACAATCTAGGAGTCGACGAAAATCAAGAGACGGAGCTGACGTTCGGAAGTTTAAGCTTTTACGTCGGACCTTCGGGTGCAACTCGCCTTTCGGATCCGACGAAATCAGGTCCGTCGGCAAGCAAGACCGAGAGAATCACAGAATCTGGATCTTCCGTGGGCTCTTCCAGCGAGGCAAACTCGCCGGTCAGTCTCACAGCAACAAAGGATATGATAGAGACGCTCGAGGAATTCGACGAAACTCGGGGAAAGCTCGACAAAGAAGCAGCGACTAAAACTCGCGACACCTCAAGGGATTTCGCCATCGAAAGCAGTGGCGTCCCCAAAAGCGTACATCAGTTATGCATCATTATCACTGAAGCAGCAGAAGAGGGCAATCATGAAGGCAGCAAAGAATCCGACCTGCAAGTCAAAAAATCGAGGAGTAGCAGCAAAAAGGAAAAGGAGAAAATTCACATTTCAGCACGACAGTAGAGAATCATCATGACAGCCGTCAATCACGGCACAGAGGTACCCGCAGATTCAAGGAGAAAAGTTATGATGGGATACCAGTACGCACTGCACCAGCGCAAAAAGAAGTTAAGGGAGGAAAGAGAAATGTTCATGAGAAGCCGAGGTGACGATAGTATGTCAAGCGGAGAATACTGGGATGAGTACAGCGATGCATCAGAAAGCAGCATGGAAAGACACAGAGACCCAAAGCATAACAGGAGGACAACAGCACATATAAGAGAAGAGAGCTACGCGAAGAGTCAGAGTGCACAGCAGTCAGAAGAGGAAGAAGATTTCATTCAAGAGACACCAGAAGCAGCTTTGGTAGCAGCGCAGGCATACCTACTAACCACGCAACCAGAGCCTAGAGATCCTCGGGAGCACATGCATCAGGCCGCAATACGAAGCCTCGGGTTAGTAGAAAATAGGTTGGTGGGAAATCTTCCAGAAGGAAAGGCGACATATCAAAAGGAAAGACGAAAAGAAGAGTCCAAACGCAAGCCCTCGCAAAACAACTCCAGTGATTCATCAGAAGGTGAGAGGCGACAAAAAAGGAAGGAGGACGCAAGAAACATAATAGCACAAGCACGAGTAAACAACTCACGATATCCGTGGAAAGAGGAAAATTATGAAGACGATAAAAAAGAAATGGGCGCGCTATGCTTTACCCGCAGGGTTCGCAAAACGCGGGTACCCAAAGGTTTTAAGTTACCACATGACCAGGAGAAGTATGATGGGTCGCAAGAGCCAACTCTATGGTTGTCAGATTACCTGCAAGCAGTACAGATACTAGGGGGAACAAGAGCAATAGCCATGCAAAGTTTGCAGCTACACCTCATCGGCGCAGCACGGTCCTGGTTAAATACCCTACCCAATGATTATATTGGAAGTTGGGGAGAATTAGAGAATCAATTTGCAAGGAACTTTCGCTCAACGTATAAGCGCCCAGCATCGCTAGAAGAAGCCAAGTTGTGCATACAGCAGAAAGGCGAAACCCTACGCTCTTATATACAACGCTGTAGTGTAATCAAAAACTCAGCAGAAGACGTCTCCGACGAAAGAGCGATAGATGCCTTTTCGAGCGGCCTTCGTCGTGCGGACCTAGTAGAAGATATAGGAAGAACAAGGCCAAGATCAGTATCTGAGCTAATGGAAACAGCCAATAGATTCGCCGATGGGGAAGACGCGTACAATAACAAAAGGGGGCGTTCACCAAAAGTCGACAAAACAAGCAGGCAAAGGCGAAGATACCGCAATGGCGATAACCACGGAAGGAGAAATCAGATAGCCGCAGGATATGACGGAAGGAATGAAGAAGGCTATGAAAACATCGCATTTCCGACGAGAGACAGCTGGGGAAAGGAGAAGCCAAGGTACTCGGGTCCTTCGGCAGAAGATATGCTATATGGTCCTTGCCGCATCCATTATGCTTACCTAGATGGGAAAAGAGTCTCCAACCACCAGATGAAGGATTGCAGAACCTTCCCAAGGTTGCAAAACGCCATGGATTCAAGCCAAGGAGCACGACAGAAAGGAAAAAACATAAGTCAAGGATATCAAATGCAATGACTCACAAAACAGCTAGAGTCAAAAGTATATATATCAGCAATGATCAAACCAGTGCCAAAGTCGAAGAAAGAAAGGAAGAGCATATCAAGACAGGTCAACCTGGCAATAACATCACCACCAGCTACTACGGAGTACCTAAAATGGTCCGATCAACCAGTTAGGTTCAGCAGAGCAGACCACCCGAGGAAAGTTCCCAGACCGGGTCACTCACCAATGGTGCTCAAAGCGCAAATAGGAGGATATGATGTGGGAAGAGTATTCATGGATGCAGGAAGTGGTATAAACCTAATATACGCCAGAACATTGAAAGCAATGTGCATATCATTGGAAAATCTAAAGCCAACAGATTGTTCTTTCCATGGAATAGTACCAGGAGCCGCAAATTATCCTTTGGGTAAAATAGAACTCGATGTCTGCTTCGGCGACAGCAGCAATTATCGCGGAGAAAAGCTGGAGTTTGAAGTCATGGACTGGCCCTCACAATACCATGCAATCCTGGGGCGCCCAGCATTTGCAAAATTCATGGCAGTACCTCACTGTGCATATCTCGCACTCAAGATCCCAGGACCTAAAGGAACGATCACGGTACAAGGAAGCTTTGAAGTATCCAACACTTGTGACAAAGAATTTAATAGGTTGGCGCAAACCTTCGGCATGACAGCAGAGTACGCAAGGCTAAAAGGCGAGACTGACCACAACGTGCTACCCGACGTCGGGCGATCCCTGTCAGATCAGGCTTTCGATGCAACCCAAGACTCAAAGAAAATACAGGTCCACCCGACGGACCCGAACAAGACCACCTCCATAGCGGTAAACTTGGATCCCACATAGGAAAGCACGCTCGTCGAGTTCCTCCATGAGCGCTGGGAAATCTTTGCCTGGTGTCCTTCAGATATGCCA
The DNA here is from genome assembly GCA_007115705.1 of Dactylis glomerata. NCBI lineage: Eukaryota > Viridiplantae > Streptophyta > Magnoliopsida > Poales > Poaceae > Dactylis > Dactylis glomerata. The sequence continues at coordinate 154,200 of QXEO01000744.1, read as the reverse complement.
GGCGTTCCCAGGGAACTCATCGAGCACGCACTAAACGTAGATCCTAAAGCAAAACCAGTCAAGCAATCACTACGACGATTTGATGAACCCAAGAGGAAAGCAATAGCATCAGAGCTACATAGACTGGAAAACGCAGGGTTCATCCGAGAAATCAAAACGTCGACTTGGGTATCTAATCCAGTTATAGTCCCCAAGAAAAATACAAACATACAAAGAGTATGTGTCGACTACACATCCCTCAACAAGCACTGTCCAAAGGATCCCTTCCCTCTACCACGCATTGATCAAATAATCGACTCAACAGCGGGGTGCGCAAGGCTTTCCTTCCTAGATGCATACTCTGGTTACAATCAGATCAAATTAAAAAAGGAAGACGAGGAAAAGACAGCGTTCATCACACCATACGGCGTGTTCTGTTATCAGGTCATGCCTTTCGGCCTGAAAAACGTAGGAGCAACCTATCAGCGGATGATGCAAAATTGCCTCGGAAGTCAAATAGGACGCAATATCCAAGTTTACATAGATGACATGGTCATCACCACGAGGAAGGAAGAGTCTCTGATCAGCGACCTGGATGAAACTTTTGACAACCTGAACAGGTATAAGGTCAAGCTCAACCTGACAAAATGCTCTTTTGGTGTATCAGCAGGGCAACTCTTGGGGTTTCTAGTATCAGCAAGAGGAATAGAAGCAAACCCAGAAAATATCCAAGCAATATTAACAATGGGAAAACCAACAAAGCTACACGACGTATAGAAGCTTGCAGGGTGCGTCGCGGTGCTAAGTCGATTTGTGGCTCGACTAGGAGAGAAAGCACTACCTTTCTACGCGCTCATGAAAAAATCAGATGATAAATTTGAGTGGACGGAAGAAGCGGACATAGCTTTCGCGCAATTGAAAAAAGTGCTCTCCACACCTCCGGTGTTGGTCGCGCCAAAGAAAAAAGAACCACTACTACTATACATTGCAGCAACACATCAAGTAGTGAGTACAGTACTGGTAGTCAAAAGAAGCGAAGAAGGAAAAGCTCACGGCGTGCAGAGGCCAGTCTATTTCATCAGCAAAGTACTTTCTCCAACAAAGCAAAGGTACCCGCACTATTAAAAGCTCGCATACAGTGTTTTCACAACAGCTCGGAAACTATGGCAATACTTTGTGGTGCACCCAATTATAGTGGTCAACGAAGCACCACTATCCAATATATTGAACAACCCTTCGGCAACAGGACGTGTCTCTTTATGGGGAATTGAATTATCACCCCTGGACATCACGTACGAAAAGCGAAAGGCAATCAAATCACAAATTCTGCCAGATTTCACAGCAGAATGGTTGGAATTACAAAGTGCAGGTCCTCCAGATTTATCGAGTGTTTGGACGATGTATTTCGACGGTTCAAAAAGAATCCAAGGCGCAGGAGCAGGCGTAGTCCTGATATCACCACAAGGCGACAAATTGAAATATGTGTTACGGATGAGTTTTCCCCAAGCTTCTAATAATGAAGCCGAATACGAGGCGTTGCTCCATGGAATGAAAATGGCAAAAGCTTATGGAGCAACTCGACTTAAAATATTTGGAGACTCGAACCTCATCGTCCAACAAGTAATGAACAAATGCGACGCCATCAGCGACAACATGACAGCGTACGGAAATTTATACTACTATCTCGAAGGAACATTCGATGGATGCGAAGTTTCGCACGTCAGCAGAGCCAGCAACGAGGAGGCCGAAAATTTAGCAAACATCGGGTCCCAATGCTTGCCCGTACCGCAAGGAGTCTTCTGGGAGGAAATCATAGAGCGCTCGATAAAAAACAGCAAAACCTCGACTAGAGAGGGACAAACAACAGGCTCGGGGGCTGGAAAAACAAGTGCAGCAGAACCAGAAGAAGTCATGATGATAGAAGAAACTTGGATGCAGCCATATTTGGCATACATGATAAACAAAACACTACCCGAAGACACGGTAGAAGCAAAAAGAATAATACGACGATCCAAGGCTTTCGTCGTGTTACAAGGAAAGTTATGTAAGAAAAGTATATTAGGCGTCTTGCAACGATGCATCATTCCTCAAGAAGGACAAGACATCTTAAAGGATATTCATGCAGGGGTGTGTGGACATCACGCGAGTAGCAGAGCTATCGCGGCCAAAGCATTTTGAGCAGGATTCTATTGGTTAACAGCCATCGAGGACGCAAAAGACATAGTTCGAAAGTGCAAAGCATGTCAAAGGTTCGCATCTCGGCCACATGCGCCAGCAGCAGATTTACAACCAATACCATTATCCTAGCCCTTTGCGAAGTGGGGTCTCGACATGGTGGGAAAATTGCACAAATCCTGGCCAGGAGGGCACGTTTATATGCTGGTGGCAGTCGACAAATTCACTAAGTGGGTAGAAGCAGCCCTAGTAACAACCCAAGATTATAAAGCCGCAATAAATTTCATCAAGTCTATAGTCTTTTGCTTCGGAGTACCACACAGTATAATCACAGACAATGGTACAAATTTCTCGTCAAAGGAGTTCAAGGACTATTGTGAAAGATTGGGAATCAAATTGAAATTTGCATCTGTAGCACATCCGAAGACAAACGGGCAAGTCGACTCAACAAATGTCCTAGATGAAGGACTTAGGATCGGAGAGATAGGGCGTCGGATGAACTCGAAGGTAAATTCAGTCAAACAAGGTGGCTATGAAAGTAAACGTGGGTGTAGAACCTGGCTTGCTTTCAATCTGTCCTTTACTGTCCCCTCCTGGCCCCTATATATAGGTGGCCATGTCTCAAGGATCAGGTAGGATCCGATACAGATTACAATATCGACATACGGTAAGAACTCGTATTTCGACTAGTATTACAATTGGGCCTAGCTTAACGGGCCCCAGGGGTACTCAACTGATGGGCTCTATTATCTATACCCTTGTCAGTAGCCCCTAAGATTCTACCAGAATTGCAGATTCGGGTTGAATCTCTAATCTTTAAATCTTTGACTTGATCATTTCTTTGACTTCTTCATATCTTCAAATCTTCGAATTGGTCTTTCGACTTATTTTCATTATAATATCTCGCAAGGTGTTTTGATGAACAAGCCTGACAACTCTGACGGATCAAGAGGTCAGTTAACTTCCGGAACAGATACTTGTCACCTACTTCAAACTCAATCCCATTGGACTTGAATTTGGGAAACCGGTCAAATCCATTCTTTTGCCGCATTTAGGACTTACAAAGAATGAATCCCAGTGGTTCTCAAGGTACCCAGTGCGTCCACCAGGATTTTTCTTCGCGTCGTAGACATGGATACATACCAGCAGAGCACATCCATGTGCGTATACCGGGCCACACAGGACGGATCCTGGGGTCTTACCTTCGTGATATATTTTAATCACGGCATTCAAGTTTTGTCGCGATGACACAACTCAAGGATAGTATGTCGCAGCCTTGTTTGACTGATTCAGAGTATAAAATATTCGGATTACTTTAACTTGAATCGATAAAAAGTTCCCTCCCGATGGGAGTAATGAAGCTTTCTGAATTTTCTTTCCCTTTCTTTGCTTCAATATTCATAAATAAATGTCATCGGGTGCGCGCCCAGTGCTCCCGATGGGAGTAGCCCCCGAGGCTATAGCCGAAATTTTTGGGTATAGGCTCAAGAACATGAATATACCCGTGCTTTATACTTCTTCTTGCGTCAGTTGTCGACTTCTTTCACTTTTGTAATAGATTCCTCCTCTTCTAACTTTGCAAGCCCCCGAGTTGAAGACAAGGTGAACTTGTGCTTCTTTGACAAATATTTCTTATTCCCTGCTATGGTCGCTTGTTGTGTTGTTGTTCTCTCTTCCTTCTTCTTTTCTTTTTCTATGCATCCTTTTCCTGGATACGTTGACCTTTCTGTTATCGTTTGCTCTGGGCAGCATATAAGAGCCTGTAAATATATTTTAGACCTTTACCCTTGTAAAGGCCCATTATACGTGCTTATAAATAAAGCACGTCTGGCAATGGGTAAAAACCCTAATCCAATCATTTAGCTTTTCTGCCGCATCATCTTCCTCCCCTTAAACTCATCTAGGGTTTCTTTTTCCCAACTTCTGCCTCCATGGCTGATGCGAGTGGATCGTGTTTGAACATTGGCACCCCAGTTGAGAAACGGGGTCGCGGTCGCCCTCGCGGTAGCAAGAACAAAGCTACCACCACAACTCTGGTGGCTTCATCATCTGCTCCGGTGAAGCGACGCCCCGGCCGTCCGGTCGGGAGTAAGAATAAGCCCAAGCTGGCTCCTGCTGCACCAGGTCCAAGTGCCCCACCTGCTAATGCTTCTTCCCCCAGGATCTATTCTTTTTTCTGTATCGCCAGCGCACAGTGCCGTGAGATTCAGTGCTTACCGCTGAAATTCACCCAGTTCATGGACGGGAGAGAGCTGCGAGAAGCGATTCTTCGTGAGCACTCCGGGGGAGGAGCTCCCTATGAAGTGGAGGTTTGGTATGACGGTGCTGGTGAACAATTCTTCAAGGGCGGCTGGTCGGATTTTGCTGAAGATCACGATCTCCGTCAAGGCTTTTTTATGACTTTTGACTTCCATATTGGCACGTCGAAGTTCGACGTGAGAATCTACGACGGCACCCAATGCCAGAAGGAATATGAAGCCGAAGTGCACTTTCATTAGTTTTTCCTTTTATGTAATCCTTTTGTTCGGGTTGCTCTTCCTTGTGCTATCCAGAGGAAGATATCATATTTATGTAATGCTCTCGTTTTATTAATAGACCAGGGGAACAAATCATAGTTCCGAGGTGTTTAATTTAACATATTATTGGGTTCTTCTGAACCGGCATGTGTTTCTGCCAAATGTCGGGTTGTGAACAACCTTGCAGTATTTCAAAGATAATAATAACTGTACTCGATAATAACTTTTGTTCTTTATTTCATACGACTCAAGGGTCCAAGCCCCCGAGTGGAAAAAATAGAATATTTATATATATTGTCGAGTTGACCCAAGGAACCCGACCTTTGGCCTCATGTTCTGGGTTTGGAAGGTCAACTCGAAGAAATCCTTTATCGCCTTATGTCGTCTATGCGTAGAATCGTCGTAGTTGCTCTGCATTCCACGGGTTACTCTCATTTTGCCCCATTTTCTTGTCTTATAGTCGATAAGCTCCTCCTGGTATCACTTCTGTCATGATGTAAGGTCCCAGCCATGGGGACTCGAGTTTTCCATGGCTATCTTGCTTGAGTCGTAGAACTAGATCTCCTACCACGAAAGATCATGGACGAACTCGACTGCTGTGGTAATTTCAGAAATTTTGCTGATACTGAGTAGCTCTGGTGAGCGCTACATCTCTTGCTTCATCGAGTACATCGACATCATCCTGAAGTGCTTCTGTGGAAGTTGCCTCATCGTATGCTGCGATTCTTGGAGCTTCATGAGTTATTTCAACTGGAAGCACAGCTTATGCGCCATGGACCAGGAAAAAGGGGGTTTTTTGAGTAGATGTGTTGGGTGTAGTTCGTAGACTCCAGAGCACGGAGGGTAGCTCATCTACCCAAGCGTGCTTGGCTTTCTCAAGGGGTGCCAACAGCCGTTTTTTATCCCATTGCATATTAGGCCATTGGCTTTTTCGACTTGCCCGTTTGTCTTCGGATGTGCTACAGATGCAAATTTCAATTTGATTCCCAATCCTTCGCAATAGTCCTTGAACTCCTTTGACGTGAAATTTGTACCATTGTCTGTGATTCTGCTGTGTGGTACTCCGAAGCGAAAGACTATAGACTTTATGAAATTTATTGCGGCTTTAGAATCTTGGGTTGTTACTGGGCTGCTTCTACCCACTTAGTGAATTTGTCGACTGCCATCAGCATATAAACGTGCCCTCCTGGCCAGGATTTGTGCAATTTTCCCACCATGTCGAGACCCCACTGCGCAAAGGGCCAGGATAATGGTATTGGTTATAACTCTGCTGCTGGCGCATGTGGCCGAGATGCGAACCTTTGACATGCTTCGCACTTTTGAACTATGTCTTTTGCGTCCTTGATGGTTGTTAACCAATAGAATCATGCTCGAAATGCTTTGGCCGCGATAGCTCTGCTACTCGCGTGATGTCCACACACCCCTGCATGAATATCCTTTAAGATGTCTTGTCCTTCTTGAGGAATGATGCATAGTTGCAAGACGCCTGATATACTTTTCTTATATAACTTTCCTTGTAACATGACGAAAGCCTTGGATCGTCGTATTATTCTTTTTTGCTTCTACTGTGTCTTCGGGTAGTGTTTTGTTTATCATGTACGCCAAATATGGCTGCATCCAAGTTTCTTCTATCATCATGACTTCTTCTGGTTCTGCTGCACTTGTTTTTCCAGCCCCCGAGCCTGTTGTTTGTCCCTCTCTAGTCGAGGTTTTGCTGTTTTTTATCGAGCGCTCTATGATTTCCTCCCAGAAGACTCCTTGCGGTACGGGCAAGCATTGGGACCTGATGTTTGCTAAATTTTTGGCCTCCTCGTTGCTGGCTCTGCTGACGTGCGAAACTTCGCATCCATCGAATGTTACTTCGAGATAGTAGTATAAATTTCTGTACGCTGTCATGTTGTCGCTGATGGCGTCGCTTTTGTTCATTACTTGTTGGACGACGAGGTTCGAGTCTCCAAATATTTTAAGTCAAGTTGCTCCACAAGCTTTTTCCATTTTCATTCCATGGAGCAACGCCTCGTATTCGGCTTCATTGTTAGAAGCTTGGGGAAAACTCATCTGTAACACATATTTCAATTTGTCGCCTTGTGGTGATATCAGGACTACGCCTGCTCCTGCGTCTTAGATTCTTTTTGAACCGTCAAAATACATCGTCCAAACACTCGATAAATCTGGAGGACCTGCACTTTATAATTCCAACCATTCTGCTGTGAAATCTGGCCGAATTTGTGATTTGATTGCCTTTCGCTTTTCGTACGTGATGTCCAGGGGTGATAATTCAATTCCCCATAAAGAGACACGTCCTGTTGCTGAAGGGTTGTTCAATATATTGGATAGTGGTGCTTCGTTGACCACTATAATTGGGTGCACCGCAAAGTATTGCCGTAGTTTCCGAGCTGTTGTGAAAACACTGTATCCGAGCTTTTGATAGTGTGGGTACCTTTGCTTTGTTGGAGAAAGTACTTCGCTGATGAAATAGACTGGCCTCTGCACGCCGTGAGCTTTTCCTTCTTCGCTTCTTTCGACTACCAGTACTGTACTCACTACTTGATGTGTTGCTGCAATGTATAGTAGTAGTGGTTCTTTTTCCTTTGGTGCGTCCAACACCGGAGGTGTGGAGAGCACTTTTTTCAATTGCGCGAAAGCTACGTCCGCTTCTTCCGTCTACTCGAATTTATTATATGATTTTTTCATGAGCGCGTAGAAAGGTAGTGCTTTCTCTCCTAGTCGAGCCACAAATCAAATTAGCGTCGCGATGCACCCTGCGAGCTTCTGTACGTCGTGTAGCTTTGTTGGTTTTCCCATTGTTAATATTGCTTGGATCTTTTCTGGGTTTGCTTCTATTCCTCTTGCTGATACTAGAAACCCCAAGAGTTGCCCTGCTAATACACCGAAAGAGCTTTTTGTCGGGTTGAGCTTGAGCTTATACCTGTTTAGGTTGTCAAAAGTTTCCGCCAGGTCGCTGATCAGAGACTCTTCCTTCCTCGTGGTGATGACCACGTCATCTATGTAAACTTGGATATTGCGTCCTATTTGACTTCCGAGGCAATTTTGCATCATCCGCTGATAGGTTGCTCCTGCGTTTTTCAGGCCGAAAGGCATGACCTGATAACAGAACACGCCGTATGGTGTGATGAAGGCTATCTTTTCCTCGTCTTCCTTTTTTAATTTAATCTGATTGTAACCAGAGTATGCATCTAGGAAGGATAGCCTTGCGCACCCCGCTGTTGAGTCGATTATTTGATCAATGCGTGGTAGAGGGAAGGGATCCTTTGGACAGTGCTTGTTGAGGGATGTGTAGTCGACACATACTCTTTGTACGTCTGTATTTTTCTTGGGGACTATAACTGGATTAGATACCCAAGTCGACGTTTTGATTTCTCGGATGAACCCTGCGTTTTCCAGTCTATGTAGCTCTGATGCTATTGCTTTCCTCTTGGGTTCATCAAATCGTCGTAGTGGTTGCTTGACTGGTTTTGCTTTAGGATCCACGTTTAGTGCGTGCTCGACGAGTTCCCTGGGAACGCCTGGCATATCTGAAGGACACCAGGCGAAGATTTCCCAGCGCTCATGGAGGAACTCGACGAGCGCGCTTTCCTATGCGGGATCCAAGTTTACCGCTATGGAGGTGGTCTTGTTTGAGTCCGTCGGGTGGACCTGTATTTTCTTTGAGTCTTGAGTTGCATCGAAAGCCTGATCTGGCAGGGATCGCCCGACATCGGGTAGCACATTGTGGTCAGTTTCACCTTTTAGCCTTGCGTACTCTGCTGTCCTGCCGAAGGTTTGCGCCAACCTATTAAATTCTTTATCACAAGTGTTGGATACTTCAAAGCTTCCTTGTACCGTGATCGTTCCTTTAGGTCCTGGGATCTTGAGTGCGAGATATGCATAGTGAGGTATTGCCATGAATTTTGCAAATGCTGGGCGCCCCAGGATTGCATGGTATTGTGAGGGCCAGTCCATGACTTCAAACTCCAGCTTTTCTCTGCGATAATTGCTGTTGTCGCCGAAGCAGACGTCGAGTTCTATTTTGCCCAAAGGATAATTTGCGGCTCCTGGTACTATTCCATGGAAAGAACAATCTGTTGGCTTTAGATTTTCCAATGATATGCACATTGCTTTCAATGTTCTGGCGTATATTAGGTTTATACCACTTCCTGCATCCATGAATACTCTTCCCACATCATATCCTCCTATTTGCACTTTGAGCACCATTGGTGAGTGACCCGGTCTGGGAACTTTCCTCGGGTGGTCTGCTCTGCTGAACCTAACTGGTTGATCGGACCATTTTAGGTACTTCGTAGTAGCTGGTGGTGATGTTAGTGCCAGGTTGACCTGTGTTGATATGCTCTTCCTTTCTTTCTTCAACTTTGGCACTGGTTGGATCATTGCTGATATATATACTTTTGACTCCAGCTGTTTTGTGAGTCATTGCATTTGATATCCTTGACTTATGTTTTTTCCTCTCTGTCGTGCTCCTTGGCTTGAATCCATGGCGTTTTACAACCTTAGGAAGGTTCTGCAATCCTTCATCTAGTGGTTGGAGACTCTTTTCCCGTCTAGGTAAGCACAATGGATGCGGCAAGGACCATATAGCATATCTTCTGCCGAAGGACCCGAGTACCTTGGCTTCTCCTTTCCCCTGCTGTCTCTCATAGGAAATTCGATGTTTTCATAGCCTTCTTCATTCCTTCCGTCATATCCTGCGGCTATCTGATTTCTCCTTCCGTGGTTGTCGCCATTGCGGTATCTTCGCCTTTGCCTGCTTGTTTTGTCGACTTCTAGTGAACGCCCCCTTTTGTTATTGTATGCGTCTTCCCCATCGGCGAATCTGTTGGCTGTTTCCATTAGCTCAGATACTGTTCTTGGCCTTGTTCTTCCTATCTCTTCTACTAGGTCCGCATGATGAAGGCCGCTTGAAAAGGCATCTATCCCTTTTTCGTCGGAGACGTCTTCTGCTGAGTTTTTGATTACACTCCAGCGTTGTATATAAGAGTGTAGGGTTTCGCCTTTCTGCTGTACGCACGACTTGACTTCTTCTAGCGATGTTGGGCGCTTATACATTGAGCGAAAGTTCCTTGCGAATTGATTCTCTAATTCTCCCTAACTTCCAATGGAATCGTTGGGTAGGGTATTTAACCAGGACCGTGCTACGCCGGTGAGGTGTAACTGCAAACTTGATACGTCTCAAACGTATCTATAATTTTTGATGCTCCATGCTTGTTTTTACACCATTTGCCTATTGTTTCGTTACACTTAGTGGCACTTTTATGCATTTTCTGGAACTAACCTATTAACAAGTGCCACAGTGCCAGTTTCCTGTTTTCTGCAGTTTTTGTGTTTTAGAAGTGATACACAGGAAATATTCTCGGAATTGGACGAAACAAGTTCCTGAAGTCTTATTTTACCCGGAAGCTTCCAGAGATCCGAAGGAGAGTAGGAGGCGAGGCACCAGGGGCCCACACACAGGGGTGGCGCGGCCAGCCCCTGGCCCGCGCCACCACCGCGTGAGGGCACCTGGCCCCTCCTCTGACATCGCCCCTTCGCCTATAAAGACCCCCCGACGGAAAAAACCTAAGTACCCGATCAGATTTCTAGAACACATCGCGATCCGCCGCCGCCGTCGACCCGAAGATCGGGAGGGTCCAGAAGCTTTTCCTGGCACCCTGCCGGAGAGGGGAATCGCCACCGGAGGTCTTTTTCATCGCCATGCTTGCCTCCGGAGCGATGAGTGAGTAGTCTACCTTGGACTATAGGTCCATAGCAGTAGCTAGATGGTTGTCTTCTCCACCATGTGCTTCATGTTTAGATCTCATGAGCTGCCCTACATGATTGAGATCACCGTTATGTAATTCTACATGTTTGGTTTGTTGGGATCCGATGAATATTGGTGTTTATGATTGAGTTGCTATACTGAATATTATCTTTTGTTATCTCTATGTTGTTTATGATCTTGCATGCTCTCCGTTGTTAGTAGCTATCTTGGCCGAGTAGTTGCTAGTGACTCCAAGAGGGGGTATTTATGCTCGATAGTGGGTTCATGCCTCTATTTCACCCGGGGGAGTGACAGAAACCTCTAAGGTGGTAGATGTGCTGTTGCTACTAGGGAGAAAACAACATTCATATGCTCAAGGGCATATCCTTTGTTTACATTACACACTTTGCTTAATGCAATTATCTGTTGTTCGCAACTTAATACTTTTGGGGTGTTCGAATTGATATCCCCGGGAGTGGATTATTAGTCATAGATGCAGTTGGATGGCGGTCTATGTATTTTGTTGTAATGCCCAGAGTAAATCTCATAGTGATCTTCTTGACATATCACGTTTATCTTTATTCTATCAATTGCCCAACTGTAATTTGTTTACCCAGCATGTGTTATTTATCTATGGAGACACACCACTAGTGAACTGTGGACCCCGGTCCTATTTCCATCATATTGTATCACTTGTTTACCTTTCTCGCACTATTTACTTTACTTGCATACTTTTACTGTTTTCCACTCGATACACTCATAACCTTTGTTTCAAGCAAACCGGTGAGATTGACAACCTCATCGTAAGTTGGGAGCAAAGTATTTGTTTGTGTGTGTGCAGGTTCCACGTTGCAGCTAGCAAGCAAAGCTTGGACGAGGCGCCATATATAAATTGTCCGCAGCTGTCGCAAACTAGCAAGCATCACCTTCAGTCGTCGATGTCTCTCCTCTCCTGATTGATAAACCTTGGTTTCTTAACTGAGGGAAAACCAGCTGCTATACTCATCACACCTTCCTCTTGGGGTTCCCAACGGGCTGGTCATTCACCACGCACAAGGATTGCTGCTGGGGGACGAAGAAGAAATCTCCTTCATCAACTAGCCATCAACTGTTTTTCTGGCGCCGTTGCCGGAGAGGAAGAGAAGACTTCTGCGAGGGGAGTTTTTCGCACACACATCCTTTACTTAGTTATTGTTTTGCTTTACTTTATTTATTTTACCTGCATCGTTTTTATATCAAAAACCCAAAAAAATTAGAATCCTTGGTAGTTGTTATTTCTTTACTTTAGTTTATCATACTGTTCCCTAAGTTCGTTCTGGAGGACCTCTCAGTAGGTAGTGGTTCGATTATTGGCAAAAGTAACATTGAGGAGTTCTTTAATCACATTAGTATGCATGAGGAAGTTGAGGAAAAGTCTTGGGTCGAGCTTGCTCCTAGTATTGAAGTTGCTTCTGTTTATTTAATTGACATGTTGGAAACTAGGTTTGCTAGTCTTAATCCTTTTATGCAATACATGTTCCTTAAGCTTCATGAAATTGAGGATCAAGAGAAGAAAGCTTTTATCTTAGAAACCTTGCGCACAGAATTTAGAGATGTTGCAATTGAGGCTAGGAAAGTTTTTAAGAAGTTTAATAAGCTTGGCTCGCCTGTTAAGGTTGTTGGTACGTCCCGATGATTTTAAAGTACCAATACCTTATGAACTTATAGGAATTCATGATGCTTGGGAAAAGAATTCCAGTTGGATTTGCCCTGAAAATCCTTTCGATGAAAGTAGTGTGCCAAAGCGTGATCATAAAGGATTTTCAAAAACTCAGTTGAACATATTTTCCTTCATTGTTGAAAAGATCTCTGCTGTTGATCTTAATGCTTCTGTTGAAAATACTTGATTCGCAATTTTCTGCGCCTAGCTCAAAGGCGTTAAAGAAAAGCACTCTTGAGAGATAACCCAATGTTTTCTTTTCAGTATTTTTTCTTTTATTTGAGTCTTGGAAATCATTACTACTGTAATGACCGCTCCTTATCTTGTTTATTTCGTTTTTGTGCCAAGAGAAGCCTCTAATTTGAGTGAGGTAAAGATTTGGGGATGTTGCTGTCCTGAAACTGTTTTCGGTGCTGCACCGTAAAAATTAGTATAAATTCTCTGTTTATCTTTTGGACCTGCGATTTCTTGTGCATATGCCCCAGGTTATATCCAAACTTTTCTTAGTTGAACACTTTTTGATTTGAGCAACAGAAAATCCCTCAAAAATTCGACCTTTGTCAGCTGTTCAGTTTTGACAGATTTCTGCCAATATTTGTGTTTGCCACTTTATCGCTTTCTTTTGAGTTCTTTTGATCACGGAACTTTTGGGGAGGTTGCTACAGTAGTATTTGCTATATATGTGGTGGTTTTGAGTTGAAACCTGAAGCAAATAGAGGATTGATTATATGTTATGCTTGCACTAATGTTGCTAATAGAATTGTGTTTAGTTTTGTATGAAGGAAGTTTTCAAGTGTAGGGATTGGAGAATGATGAGATGAGTTGAAGAATGGACAAAAGCTCAAGCTTGGGGATGCCCATGCATCACCCCAAGAAATATCCAAGAAGTACAAGCGTCAAAGCTTGGGGATGCCCCCGAGGCACCCCTTCTTCATCGGCAAAAATCAGGTCACCTTTCAAAACACTATATTTTTATTGCTTCATGCACTATGTGTTTTTCTTGGAGCGTCAGTTGTTTTAGTTTTCTTAGTTGGTTTAGTTTGTTTGTTTGCTGCAATAAATGGTTGGACCCCAACAAATTTCCTTTGGAGGAGATGTACTCGTTTTCATTTGCAAAGAACGCTCTAGTTTTCATTCTTATTAAAAATCAAGCGTTCTTCTTTTTCTGCTACTGCTTTTGGTTTTCGTTTTCGTCTTGATTTGCGTTCAGATCTTGTCATATCTTTTCATCAAGGTGTATTTTTGCCTCCGATCTTTATTGGTTTTCATCAAAAGAGGTGTTTATAAAAATTTCAAATGGTGTTGGAAAAGAGAAAAAGCTTTATGCAAAAAAGTGGTACAAGAAGGAGCTTGTGTAGACTGCGGCTTAGGCTTTTTCATGTCATGCTTGATGTCTTTTTGATAGTATGCTTAGTGGTTTTACTGTAGCATGACTTGTCTCAAATAACTGAGATTGCTTAATAAGCCTTTGAAAAAATCATGCGTTGTTTTTATTGTATGGAAGCATTATTTTGGTTTTCTCCTTGATGCTTTATTTGGGTTGACTTGGCGCATGCTCCCACATGTTAGACTCTTACAAAGTCGCCAATAGCCTTCATGATCATTTAGTTTTTGACTTTTGATGCCATCTTATGCTTCTTTTAATGTCGCTTTGTCTCTTTGCATGATTATGGCCATTATTGCTCTCTTAGTTGGTCGCTCCCAGTCTTTTGCTAGCCCTCGCCTTGTACTGAGTATGAGCTCTACTCGTGCATCCAACTCCTAAAAGCCAAAGTTTTCCAAAGTGTCCACCATACATACCTACTAGCAATTTGCTATTCCAAGTAAATTTGACTTGCTTTTATTTTCTCTTCAAATTAAACTCTTACCAGTGTTATGCGAAATTCGGTCAGTAAAGCTCTCACGAACCGGAAGGCACACTTTACTTTTTCCTGTTCTTAAAAATTTGACATTGTGGTCTTTTATGTTGAGTTGTTATGCTTGCAAGTTGTAAGTTGGATTCTAGCCCAGCCATGCTGTCATGGGCAAGCTTTCAACATTGCACATCTTAATTGAGTTGATATCGTGATCTTTTGTTTATGGATGCCCGCGGTGTGAAATGAATTGGGAATCTTGTGGGGATCATGGAGTTTGTATATGTGTTAGGGAAACGCCGGGCCACCAATCTAAGCCATGCATAATTCATGGTGGAAATTTGCAGCATACCCATGGTGAACATACGACGACGCATCTCACAATAAAAAGCTAAACAAAATGGCAAATAAAGAGATGTAGAGGTGTTCATTGTCTACTTGTCCTGTCATTTTGGTGTGGGCTTGTTCCATGTCATCGGGCACGGAGGTACCCCATTGGCGGTTCTCAATGATATGCATATACTTACAATGACAAGAGCCTTGCTTGGGACTCTAAGTAAAGTAGCATGAGGTTTGGGTACTCGTATTCACGGGGCACGAGGTTTTCAACTTATGATTTGTCAAGCATATGCATCATAATTGTTCTCGCATTAACCTTAACCATTCAAGATGCTTATGATGGGGGCAATGAGAGCTCAAAGCCGGTAAGTACCATAATTTTTGAAGGTTATAAAACTTGCAATCACTGCTTCCCTCTGCGAAGGGCCTTTCTTTTACTTTTATGTTGAGTCACCACCTTCTTTCTTTATGCACCATTAAGAGAGCATAGTTGTCATTCTTAGTGTGATATGCATTGTCCCAAAGTTCATTGATTGATTCATGATGATTGGTTTCAGTTGTTCTTAAATTATTTGTATCTAATCGCCCTTTTAAACTTGAAGGTGTCCTATGCATTTATGTTTTGCTCTCTTTGAAGGACAAGCTGAAAACCATTTGTATGTTTTTCCTTATGATTTGAACACACGTTTGACTTTCATTGTTTCATTATCATGATCTTTTGTTTGTGTTCATCTGCATATTTACAACATGGTTGCTAAGTTCTTATTGTCATGATTATATCTTCATGCCCATGTTTTAAGTTCTTATGATTCCAGCTCACAAATGCTTACATATATGATCAAGATTGTGTAGGTGCATGTCACCTAAAAAATTATTCTTTGTTATCACTTACCTACTCGAGGACGAGCAAGAGTTAAGCTTGGGGATGCTTGATACGTCTCAAACGTATCTATAATTTTTGATGCTCCATGCTTGTTTTTACACCATTTGCCTATTGTTTCGTTACACTTAGTGGCACTTTTATGCATTTTCCGGAACTAACCTATTAACAAGTGCCACAGTGCCAGTTTCCTATTTTCTGCTGTTTTTGTGTTTCAGAAGTGATACACAGGAAATATTCTCGGAATTGGACGAAACAAGTTCCTGAAGTCTTATTTTACCCGAAAGCTTCCAGAGATCCGAAGGAGAGTAGGAGGCGAGGCACCAGGGGCCCACACATAGGGGTGGTGCGGCCAGCCCCTGGCCCGCGCCACCACCGCGTGAGGGCACCTGGCCCCTCCTCTGACATCGCCCCTTCGCCTATAAAGACCCCCCGACGGAAAAAACCTAAGTACCCGATCAGATTTCCAGAACACATCGCGATCCGCCGCCGCCATCGACCCAAAGATCGGGAGGGTCCAGAAGCTTTTCCTGGCACCCTGCCGGAGAGGGGAATCGCCACCTGGAGGTCTTCTTCATCGCCATGCTTGCCTCCGGAGCGATGAGTGAGTAGTCTACCTTGGACTATGGGTCCATAGCAGTAGCTAGATGGTTGTCTTCTCCACCATGTGCTTCATGTTTAGATCTCATGAGCTGCCCTACATGATTGAGATCACCGTTATGTAATTCTACATGTTTGGTTTGTTGGGATCCGATGAATATTGGTGTTTATGATTGAGTTGCTATACTGAATATTATCTTTTATTATCTCTATGTTGTTTATGATCTTGCATGCTCTCCGTTGTTAGTAGCTATCTTGGCCGAGTAGTTGCTAGTGACTCCAAGAGGGGGTATTTATGCTCGATAGTGGGTTCATGCCTCTATTTCACCTGGGGGAGTGACAGAAACTTCTAAGGTGGTAGATGTGCTGTTGCTACTAGGGAGAAAACAACATTCATATGCTCAAGGGCATATCCTTTATTTACATTACACACTTTGCTTAATGCAATTATCTGTTGTTCGCAACTTAATACTTTTGGGGTGTTCGGATTGATATCCCCGGGAGTGGATTATTAGTCATAGATGCAGTTGGATGGCGGTCTATGTATTTTGTTGTAATGCCCAGAGTAAATCTCATAGTGATCTTCTTGACATATCACGTTTATCTTTATTCTATCAATTGCCCAACTGTAATTTGTTTACCCAGCATGTGTTATTTATCTATGGAGAGACACCACTAGTGAACTGTGGACCCCGGTCCTATTTCCATCATATTGCTATCACCTGTTTACCTTTCTCGCACTGTTTACTTTACTCGCATACTTTTACTGTTTTCCACTCGATACACTCATAACCTTTGTTTCAAGCAAACCGGTGAGATTGACAACCTCATCGTAAGTTGGGAGCAAAGTATTTGTTTGTGTGTGTGCAGGTTCCACGTTGCAGCTAGCAAGCAAAGCTTGGACGAGGCGCCATATATAAATTGTCCGCAGCTGTCGCAAACTAGCAAGCATCACCTTCAGTCGTCGCTGTCTCTCCTCTCCTGATCGATAAACCTTGGTTTCTTAACTGAGGGAAAACCAGCTGCTATACTCATCACACCTTCCTCTTGGGGTTCCCAACGGGCTGGTCATTCACCACGCACAAGGATTGCTGCTGGGGGACGAAGAAGAAATCTCCTTCATCAACTAGCCATCAAAACTTTGCATGGCTGTTGCTCTTGTTCCCCCTAGTATCTGTACTGCTTGCAGGTACTCTGACAACCATAGAGTTGGCTCTTGCGACCCATCATACATCTCCTGATCATGTGGCAAATTAACACCTTTGGGTACCCGCGTTTTGTGAACCCTGCGGGTAAAGCATAGCGCGCCCATTTCTTTTTCATCGTCTTCATAATTTTCCTCTTTCCACGCATATCGTGAGTTGTTTACTCATGCTTGTGCTATTATGTTTCTTGCGTCCTCCTTCCTTTTTTGTCGCCTCTCACCTTCTGATGAATCACTGGAGTTGTTTTGCGAGGGCCTGCGTTTGGACTCTTCTTTTCGTCTTTCCTTTCGATATGTCGCCTTTCCTTCTGGAAGATTTCTCATCAACCTATTTTCTAGTAGGTATGCCTGATGCATGTTCTCCCGTGGATCTCCAGGCTCTGGTTGCGTGGTTAGTAGGTATGCCTGCGCTGCTACCAAAGCTGCTTCTGGTGTCTCTTGAATGAAATCTTCTTCCTCTTCTGACTGCTGTGCACTTTGACTCTTCGCGTAGCTCTCTTCTCTTATATGTGCTATTGTCCTCCTGTTATGCTTTGGGTCTCTGTGTCTTTCCATGCTGCTTTCTGATGCGTCGCTGTACTCATCCCAGTATTCTCCGCTTGACGTACTATCGTCACCTCGGCTTCTCATGAACATTTCTCTTTCCTCCCTTAACTTCTTTTTGCGCTGGTGCAGTGCGTACTAGTATCCCATCAGAACTTCTCTCCTTGAATCCGCGGGTACCTCTGTGCCGTGATTGACGGCTGTCATGATGATTTTCCACTCTCCTGCTGAAACGTGAATTTTCTCCTTTTCCTTTTTGCTGCTACTCCTTGATTTTTCGACTTGCAGGTCGACTTCTTTGCTGCCTTCATGATTGCCCTCTTCTGCTGCTTCAGTGATAATGACGCATAACTGATGTACGCTTTTGGGGACGCTACTGCTTTCGATGGCGAAATCCCTTGAGCTATCGCGAGTTTTAGTCGCTGCTTCTTTGTCGAGCTTTCCCCGAGTTTCGTCGAATTCCTTGAGCATCTCTATCATATCCTTTGTTGCTGTGAGACTGACCGGCGAGTTTGCCTCGCTGGAAGAGCCCACGGAAGATCCAGATTCTGTGATTCTCTCGGTCTTGCTTGCCGACAGACCTGATTTCGTCGGATCCGAAAGGCGAGTTGCACCCGAAGGTCCGACGTAAAAGCTTAAACTTCGGAACGTCAGCTCCGTCTCTTGATTTTCGTCGACTCCTGGATTGTTACTAGCTAAAAACGAAAAAGCCGTCGAATTCATGATTCCAACGCCCAGAGTCCCCACGGTCGACACCAATTGACGAGGGGTTGACTCGACAAATGTCCTAGATGAAGGACTTAGGATCGGGGAGATAGGGCGTCGGATGAACTCGAAGGTAAATTCAGTCAAACAAGGTGGCTATGAAAGTAAACGTGGGTGTAGAACCTGGCTTGCTTTCAATCTGTCCTTTACCGTCCCTTCCTGGCCCCTATATATAGGTGGCCAGGTCTCAAGGATCGGGTAGGATCCGATACAGATTACAATATCGACATACGGTAAGAACTCGTATTTCGACTAGTATTACAATTGGGCCTAGCTTAACGGGCCTCAGGGGTACTCAACTGATGGGCTCTATTATCTATACCCTTATCAGTACTTGACGAGGGGTTGACTCGACAAATGTCCTAGATGAAGGACTTAGGATCAGGGAGATAGGGCATCGGATGAACTCGAAGGTAAATTCAGTCAAACAAGGTTGCTATGAAAGTAAATGTGGGTGTAGAACCTGGCTTGCTGATACTTGCGGTGGTGTTATCTTTTCACCGTCCAGTTGGGAACCCCAAGAGGAAGGTATGATGAATATAGCAGCAAGGTTTTTCCCTCAGTTAAGAAACCAAGGTATGTCGATCAGGAGAGGAAGGAGCCAAACGACTGAAGGTGATGCTTGCTAGCTTGCGACAGCTCAGGACAATTTATAGGGCGCCTCGTCCAAGCTTTGCTTTGCTAGCTGCAACGCGGAACCTGCACACAACACAACCAAATACTTTGCTCCCAACTTACGATGAGGTTGTCAATCTCACCGGTTTGCTTGAAACAAAGGAATGAGCGTATCGAGTGGAAAATAGTAATAGTATGCGAGTAAAGTAAACAGTGCGAGTAAAGTAAACAGGTGATAGCAATATGAAGGAAATAGGACCGGGGTCCACAGTTCACTAGCGGTGTCTCTCCATAAGATAAAATAATACATGCGGGGTAAACAAATTACAGTTGGGCAATTGATAGAATAAAGACAACATGCATATGATGAGAGGATCACTATGAGATTTACTCTGGGCATTACAACAAGATACATAGACCGCCATCCAACTGCATCTATGACTAATAATCCACTCACGGGGATATCGTCCGAACACCCCATGAGTATTAAGTTGCGAACAACAGATAACTGCATTAAGCAAAGTGTGTAATGTAAACAAAGCATATGCCCTTGAGCATATGAATGTTGTTTTCCCCCTAGTAGCAATAGCACATCTACAACCTTAGAGGTTTCTGTCACTCCCCCAGATTAAATAGAGGCATGAACCCACTATCGAGCATAAATACCCCCTCTTGGAGTCACTAGCAACTACTCGGCCAAGATAGCTACTAATAATGGAGAGCATGCAAGATCATAAACAACATAGAGATAACATAAGATAAATTTCAATACATCAACTCAAGCATAACACCAATATTCATCGGATCCCAACAAACCAAACATGTAGAATTACATAACGGTGATCTCAATCATGTAGGGCACCTCATGAGATCTAAACATGAAGCACATGGTGGAGAAGACAACCATCTAGCTACTGCTATGGACCCATAGTCCAAGGTAGACTACTCACTCATCGCTCCGGAGGCAAGCATGGCGATGAAGAAGACCTCCGGTGGTGATTCCCCTCTCCAGCAGGGTGCCGGGAAGAGCTTCTGGAAACTCCCGATCTTCGGGTCGACGGCGGTGGCGGATCGCGACGTTTTCTGGAAAACTGATCGGGTCTTTAGGTTTTTCCCATCGGGGGGTCTTTATAGGCGAAGGGGCATCGTCAGAAGTGGACCGAGGTGCCCTCACACATAGGGGGCGCGACCATGGCCTGGGCCGCGCCGCCCTGGTGTGTGGCCCCCTCGTGGCCCCACTCCGACTCCTCTTTGGTTCTCTGGAAGCATCGGTGAAATTCTGGGCGACTGGCTTTGGTTTTGTCCAGTTTCGAGAATATTTCCTGTGTAGCTTTTCTGAAACACAAGAACAGCAGAAAATAGGGAACTGGCACTGTGGCGACTTGTTAGTAGGTTAGTTCCAGAAAATGCATAAAAGTGCCACGAAGTGTAACGAAACACTAAGCAAATGGTGTAAAAACAAGCATGGAGCATAAAAAATTATAGATACGTTAGAGACGTATCACTTGCTTTCAATCTGTCCTTTACCGTCCCCTCCTGGCCCCTATATATAGGTGGCCAGGTCTCAAGGATCGGGTAGGATCCGATATAGATTACAATATCGACATATGCTAAGAACTCGTATTTCGACTAGTATTACAATTGGGCCTAGCTTAACGGGCCTCAGGGGTACTCAACTGACGGGCTCTATTATCTATACCCTTTTCAGTAGCCCCTGAGATTCTACCAGAATTGCAGATTTGGGTTGAATCTCTAATCTTTAAATCTTCGACTTGATCATTTCTTCGACTTCTTCATATCTTCAAATCTTCAAATTGGTCTTTCGACTTATTTTCATTATAATATCTCGCAAGGGGTTTTGATGAACAAGCCTGACAACTCTGATGGATCAAGAGGTCAGTTAACTACCAAAATAGATACTTGTCACCTACTTCAAACTCAATCCCCTTGGACTTGAACTTGGGAAACCGGTCAAATCCATTCTTTTGCCGCATTTAGGACTTACAAAGAATGAATCCCAGTGGTTCTCAAGGTACCCAGTGCGTCCACCAGGATTTTTCCTCGCATCATAGACACGGATACATATCAGCAGAGCGCATCCATGTGCGTATACCGGGCCACACAGGACGGATCCTTGGGGTCTTACCTTCGTGATATATTTTAATCACGGCATTCAAGTTTTGTTGTGATGACGCAACTCGAGGATAGTATGTCGCAGCCTTGATTGACTGATTCAGAGTATAAAATATTCGGATTACTTTAACTTGAATCGATAAAAAGTTCCCTCCTGATGGGAGTAATGAAGCTTTCTTAATTTTCTTTCCCTTTCTTTAATTCAATATTCATAAATAAATGTCATCAGGTGCGCGCCCAGCGCTCCCGATGGGAGTAGCCCCCGAGGCTATAGCCAAAATTTTTGGGTATAGGCTCAAGAACATGAATAAACCTGTGCTTTATACTTCTTCTTGCGTCAGTTGTCGACTTCTTTCACTTTTGTAATAGATTCCTCCTCTTCTAACTTTGCAAGCCCCCGAGTTGAAGACAAGGTGCACTTGTGCTTCTTTGACAAATATTTCTTATTCCCTGCCTTGTTTCACTTTTGCAAGCCTTGTTTCACTTTTGCAAGCCCCTGAGTTGAAGACAAGGTGAACTTGTGCCCCACCTGCTAATGCTTCTTCCCCCAGGATCTATTCTTTTTTCTGTATCGCCAGCGCACAGTGCCATGAGATTCAGCGCTTACCGCTGAAATTCACCCAGTTCATGGACGGGCGAGAGCTGCGAGAAGCGATTCTTTGTGAGCACTCCGGGGGAGGAGCTCCCTATGAAGTGGAGGTTTGTATGACAGTGCTGGTGAATAATTCTTCAAGGGCAGTTGGTCGGATTTTGCTGAAGATCACGATCTCCGTCAAGGCTTTTTTATGACTTTTGACTTCCATATTGGCACGTCGAAGTTCGACGTGAGAATCTACGACGGCACCCAATGCCAGAAGGAATATGAAGCCGAAGTGCACTTTCATTAGTTTTTTGTTTTATGTAATCCTTTTGTTCGGGTTGCTCTTCCTTGTGCTATCCAGAGGAAGATATCATATTTATGTAATGCTCTCATTTTATTAATAGACCAGGGGAACAAATCATAGTTTCGAGGTGTTTAATTTAACATATTATTGGGTTCTTCTGAACCGGCATGTGTTTCTGCCAAATGTCGGGTTGTGAACAACCTTGCAATATTTCGAAGATAATAATAACTGTACTCGATAATAACTTTTGTTCTTTATTTCATACGACTCGAGGGTCCAAGCCCTCGAGTGGAAAAAATAGAATATTTATATATATTGTCGAGTTGACCCAAGGAACCCGACCTTTGGCCTCATGTTCTGGGTTCGAAAGGTCAACTCGAAGAAATCCTTTATCGCCTTATGTCGTCTATGCGTAGAATCGTCGTAGTTGCTCTGTATTCCACGGGTTACTCTCATTTTGCCCCGTTTTCTTGTCTTGTAGTCGATAAGCTCCTCCTGGTATCACTTCTGTCACGATGTAAGGTCCCAGCCATGGGGACTCGAGTTTTCCATGGCTATCTTGCTTGAGTCGTAGAACTAGATCTCCTACCACGAAAGATCGTGGACGAACTCGACTGCTGTGATAATTTCACAAATTTTGCTGATACTGAGTAGCTCTGGCGAGCTCTACATCTCTTGCTTCATTGAGTGCATCGACATCATCCTGAAGTGCTTCTGTAGAAGTTGCCTCATCGTATGCTGCGATTCTTGGAGCTTCATGAGTTATTTCAACTTGAAGCACAACTTCTGCGCCATGGACCAGGAAAAAGGGGGTTTCTTGAGTAGCTGCGTTGGGTGTAGTTGATAGACTCCAGAGCACGGAGGGTAGCTCATCTACCCAAGCGTGCTTGGCTTTCTCAAGGGGTGCCAACAGCCGTTTTTTGTAGATGAGCTACCCTCCGTGCTCTGGAGTCTACGAACTACACCCAACGTAGCTACTCAAGAAACCCCCTTTTTCCTGGTCCATGGCACAGAAGCTATGCTTCCAGTTGAAATAACTCATGAAGCTCCAAGAATCGCAGCATATGATGAGGCAACTTCCACAGAAGCACTTCAGGATGATGTCGATGCACTCGATGAAGCAAGAGATGTAGCGCTCGCCAAAGCTACTCAGTATCACCAAAATTTGCGAAATTACCACAGCAGTCGACTTCGTCCACGATCTTTCTAGGTAGGAGATCTAGTTCTATGACACAAGCAAGATAGCCATGGAAAACTCGAGTCCCCATGGCTGGGACCTTACATCGTGACAGAAGTGATACCAGGAGGAGCTTATCGACTACAAGACAAGAAAACGGGGCAAAATGAGAGTAACCCGTGGAATGCAGAGCAACTACGACGATTCTACGCATAGACGACATAAGGCGATAAAGGATTTCTTCGAGTTGACCTTCCTGATGGGTTCGTAGCATAGAAAACAAAAAAATTCCTACGCATGAACACATAAACTAGCCAAGAACATCTACGAGATGGTAGCAACGGAGACTAACCCTCGAAGACCGGTGATACGTCTCAAACGTATCTATAATTTTTGATGCTCCATGCTTGTTTTTACACCATTTGCCTTTTGTTTCGTTACACTTAGTGGCATTTTTATGCATTTTCCGGAACTAACCTATTAACAAGTGCCACAGTGCCAGTTTCCTGTTTTCTGCTGTTTTTGTGTTTCAGAAGTGATACACAGAAAATATTCTCGGAATTGGATGAAATAAGTTCCTGAAGTCTTATTTTTCCCGGAAGCTTCCAGAGATCCGAAGGAGAGACGGAGAGGGGCCACCAGGGCCCCACACATAGGGCTGGCGCGGCCAGGCCCCTGGCCGCGCCACCCATGTGTGAGGGAGCCTGGCTCCACCTCTGACATCGCCCCTTCGCCTATAAAGACCCCCCGACGAAAAAAACCTAAGCACCCGATCAGATTTCCAGAACACATCGCGATCCGCCGCCACCGTCGACCCGAAGATCGGGAGGGTCCAGAAGCTCTTCCTGGCACCCTGCCAGAGAGGGGAATCGCCACCGGAGGTCTTCTTCATCGCCATGCTTGCCTCCGGAGCGATGAGTGAGTAGTCTACCTTGGACTATGGGTCCATAGCAGTAGCTAGATGGTTGTCTTCTCCACCATGTGCTTCATGTTTAGATCTCATGAGCTGCCCTACATGATTGAGATCACCGTTATGTAATTCTACATGTTTGGTTTGTTGGGATCCGATGAATATTGGTGTTTATGATTAAGTTGTTGTACTGAATTATATCTTTTTGTTATCTCTATGTTGTTTATGATCTTGCATGCTCTCCGTTGTTAGTAGCTATCTTGGTCGAGTAGTTGCTAGTGACTCCAAGAGGGGGTATTTATGCTCGATAGTGGGTTCATGTCTCTATTTCACCTGGGGGAGTGACAGAAACCTCTAAGGTGGTAGATGTGCTGTTGCTACTAGGGAGAAAACAACATTCATATGCTCAAGGGCATATGCTTTGTTTACATTACACACTTTGGTTAATGCAATTATCTGTTGTTCGCAACTTAATACTACTGGGGTGTTCGGATTGATATCCACAGGAGTGGATTATTAGTCATAGATGCAGTTGGATGGCGGTCTATGTATTTTGTTGTAATGCCCAGAGTAAATCTCATAGTGATCTTCTTGACATATCACGTTTATCTTTATTCTATCAATTGCCCAACTGTAATTTGTTTACCCAGCATGTGTTATTTTATCTATGGAGAGACACCACTAGTGAACTGTGGACCCCGGTCCTATTTCCATCATATTGCTATCACCTGTTTACTTTACTCGCATTGTTTACTTTACTCGCATACTATATTGCTTTCCACTCGATACGCTCATAATCTTTGTTTCAAGCAAACCAGTGAGATTGACAACCTCATCGCAAGTTGGGAACAAAGTACTTGGTTGTGTGTGTGCAGGTTCCACATCACCTTCAGTCGTCGCCGTCTCTCCTCTCCTGATCGATAAACCTTGGTATCTTAACTGAGGGAAAACTAGCCGCTACACTCATCATACCTTCCTCTTAGGGTTCCCAACGGGCTGGTCATTCACCACGCACAAGGACTTACTGCTCCATGTCAACTACACGCTAGCAGCCTCTTTTCTGGCGCCATCAACAAGTAGCAGCTTCTTTTGTGGCGCCGTTGCCGGGGAGGAAGAGAAGACTTCTGCGAGGGGAGTTTTTCGCACACACATCCTTTACTTTGTTATTGTTTTGCTTTACTTTATTTATTTTACCTGCATTGCTTTTTATCAAAAACCCAAAAAAAATTAGAATCCTTGGTAGTTGTTTTTACTTGTTTACTTCTGTTTTGCTGAAATGGCCAATCCTGAAAACACCAAGTTGTGTGACTTTACTAGCACCAACAATGGTGATTTTATCTGCACTCCTATTGCACCACCTGCTACTGCTGCAAACTTTTATGAGATTAAGCCTGCTTTATTGAACCTTGTTATGAAAGAGCAATTTTCTGGTGCTAGTACTGAAGATGCTGCAGCTCATCTCAACAATTTTGTTGAGCTATGTGAGATGCAGAAATATAAGGATGTTGATAGTGATATTATTAAGCTCAAGCTGTTTCCTTTTTCTTTGAGAGGAAAAGCTAAAGATTGGTTGCTATCTCTGACTAAGAATAGTATTGATTCATGGGCTAAGTGTAAGGATGCTTTTATTGGTAGATACTATCCTCCTACTAAGATTATAGCTTTGCACAACAATATTATGAAGTTTACTCAGTTTGATAATGAACATGTTGCTCAAGCTTGGGAAAGAATGAAATCTATGATAAAGAATTGCCCCACTCATGGACTGACTACTTGGATGATTATCCAAACTTTTTATGCAGGACTAAATTTTTCTTCAAGGAACCTACTTGATTTAGCTGCTGGAGGCACTTTTATGACCCTTACCTTGGGCGCCGCATCAAAGTTGATTGACAACATGATGGTAAATTATTCCGAATGGCACACCGAGAGAGCTCCACAAGGTAAGAAGGTAAATTCTGTTGAGGAAACCTCTTCCTTGAATGATAAGATTGATACCATTATGGCTATGCTTGCTAATGATAGGTCTCATGTTGATCCTAATAATGTTCCTTTGGCCTCTCTGGTTGCCCAAGAAGAGCATGTTGATGTGAATTTCATTAGAAACAATAATTTTAACAACAATGCTTATAGAAACAATTTTGCTAGTAACAATTATAGGCCGTATCCTTCTACCAATGGTAATGGTTATGGTAACTCTTATGGTAATTCCTACAACAACACTAGGGCCGCGCCCTCCGAGCTTGAGGTAATGCTCAAGGACTTCATCGGTAAGCAAACTGCTTTTAACAAGTCTGTTGAGGAAAAGTTAGGCAAAATTGATATTCTTGCTTCTAAAGTTGATAGCCTTGCTCATGATGTTGAACTTCTGAAATTAAAAGTATTTCCTAATGATGTGAAAGTGAGCAATGTTCTTGCTACCGCTAATGCTATTCAAGTTGGAATTGATGAAAATATTAGATTGTTAGCGGAATTGCATGCCAGGTGGGAAAGAGAAGATGAGATGGCTAGAGAGATGAAGGTATGTACCATTACTACCTCTAATGATGTTGCTCCTACTGATAGCAACCCTCTTACTTTGATTGGTGTAGAGAAAACTCCCACTCCTTGTGTTAAAAAGCCCAAAACTGCCAAAACTTTTTCTCAAAAGAGTGCTGAAATTTTTCGGAGTGTGGGAGATGATAGCTCTATTTCTTTTAATGATTTTGATGTTGATGGCTGCAATATATCTGAAGTAATTTTGTTCTTGCAAAAGCTTGCTTTGACTCCCAATGCTAGTTCTTTAAATATTACTTTTACTAAGCATATTACCAATGCTCTCATAAAGATTAGGGATGAAAAGTTGAAGCAAAAAGCCTCTGTTCCCAAGAAGTTAGAAGATGGTTGGGAACCCATCATTGATATGCATGTTAATGGTTATGATTGCCATGCTTTATGTGATCTAGGTGCTAGTATTTCTATCATGCCTAGAAAGATTTATGACATGCTTGATTTACCACCGCTTGAAAAGTGTTATTTTGATGTTCCTATTGCTGATGTTGCTAAGAAGAAACCTCTGGGAAGGATTAATGATGTTCTTATTGTGGTTAACAATAACCTTGTTCCCGTTGATTTTCTTGTTATGGACGTTGAATGCCATGCTTCATGTCCTATTATTTTGGGAAGACCCATTCTTCAAACTGTAGGTGCTATTATTGATATGAGGGAAGGCACTATCAAGTATCAATTCCCACTAAAGAAAGGTATGGAACACTTCCCTAGGAAAAGAAAGAAATTACTTTTTGACTCTATTCTTAGAGCAAATTATGAGCTTGATGCTTCATCACTCGATATTACTTGATTCGCAATTTTCTGCGCCTAGCTCAAAGGCGTTAAAGAAAAGCACTCTTGGGAGATAACCCAATGTTTTCTTTTCAGTAATTTTTATTTTATTTGAGTCTTGGAAGTCATTACTACTGTAATGACTGCTCCTTATCTTGTTTATTTCGTTTTTGTGCCAAGAGAAGCCTCTAATTTGAGTGAGGTAAAGATTTGGGGATGTTGCTGTCCTGAAATTGTTTTCGGTGCTGCACCGTAAAAATTCGTGAAAATTCTCTGTTTATCTTTTGGACCTGCGATTTCTTGTGCATATGCCCCAGGTTATATCCAAACTTTTGTTAGTTGAACACTTTTTTATTTGAGCAACAGAAAATCCCTCAAAAATTCTACCTTTGTCAGCTGTTCAGTTTTGACAGATTTCTGCCAATATTTGTGTTTGCCACTTTATCGCTTTCTTTTGAGTTCTTTTGATCACGGAACTTTTGGGGAGGTTGCTACAGTAGTATGTGCTATATATGTGGTGGTTTTGAGTTGAAACCTGAAGCAAATAGAGGGTTGATTATATGTTATGCTTGCACTAATGTTGCTAATAGAATTGTGTTTAGTTTTGTATGAAGGAAGTTTTCAAGTGTAGGGATCGGAGAGTGATGAGATGAGTTGAAGAATGGACAAAAGCTCAAGCTTGGGGATGCCCAGCACCCCAAGAAATATCCAAGAAGTACAAGCGTCAAAGCTTGGGGATGCCCCCGAGGCACCCCTTCTTCATCGGCAAAAATCAGGTCACCTTTCAAAACACTATATTTTTATTGCTTCATGCACTATGTGTTTTTCTTGGAGCGTCAGTTATTTTAGTTTTCTTAGTTGGTTTAGGTTTGTTTGTTTGCTGCAATAAATGGTTGGACCCCAACAAATTTCCTTTGGAGGAGATGTACTCGTTTTCATTTGCAAAGAACACTCAGTTTTTCACTCTTATCGTTCATCGAGTGTTCTTCTTTTTCTGCTACTGCTTTTGGTTTTCGTTTTTGCCTTGATTTGCGTTCAGATCTTGTCATATCTTTTCATCAAGGTATATTTTTGCCTCTGATCTTTATTGGTTTTCATCAAAAGAGGTGTTTATAAAAATTTCAAATGGTGTTGGAAAAGAGAAAAAGCTTTGTGCAAAATAGTGGTACAAGAAGGAGCTTGTGTAGACTGCGGCTTAGGCTTTTTCATGTCGTGCTTGATGTCTTTTTGATAGTGTGCTTAGTGGTTTTGTTGTAGCATGACTTGTCTCAAATAACTGAGATTGTTTAATGAGCCTTTGAAAAAATAATGCGTTGTTTTATTGTATGGAAGCATTATTTTGGTTTTCTCCTTGATGCTTTATTTGGGTTGACTTGGCGCATGCTCACACATGTTAGACTCTTACAAAGTCGCCAATAGCCTTCATGATCATTTAGTTTTTGACTTTTGATGCCATCTTATGCTTCTTTTAATGTCGCTTTGTCGCTTTGCATGATTATGGCCATTATTGCTCTCTTAGTTGGTCGCTCCCAGTCTTTTGCTAGCCCTCGCCTTGTACTGAGTATGAGCTCTACTCGTGCATCCAACTCCTAAAAGCCAAAGTTTTCCAAAGTGTCCACCATACATACCTACTAGCAATTTGCTATTCCAAGTAAATTTGACTTGCTTTTATTTTCTCTTCAAATTAAACTCTTACCAGTGTTATGCGAAATTCGGTCAGTAAAGCTCTCACAAACCAGAAGGCACACTTTATTTTTCCTGTTCTTAAAAATTCGACATTGTGGTCTCTTATGTTGAGTTGTTATGCTTGCAAGTTGTAAGTTGGATTCTAGCCCAGCCATGCTGTCATGGGGCAAGCTTTCAACATTGCACATCTTAATTGAGTTGATATCGTGATCTTTTGTTTATGGATGCCCGCGGTGTGAAATGAATTGGGAATCTTGTGGGGATCATGGAGTTTGTATATGTGTTAGGGAAATGCCGGGCCGCCAATCTAAGCCATGCATAATTCATG
The DNA here is from genome assembly GCA_007115705.1 of Dactylis glomerata. Lineage (NCBI taxonomy): Eukaryota > Viridiplantae > Streptophyta > Magnoliopsida > Poales > Poaceae > Dactylis > Dactylis glomerata. The sequence goes on along the minus strand of QXEO01000744.1, from coordinate 124,838 downwards.
GTGGAAATTTGCAGCATACCCATGGTGAATATTCGACGACGCATCTCACAATAAAAAGCTAAACAAATGGCAAATAAAAGAGATGTCGAGGTGTTCATTGTCTGCTTGTCCTGTCATTTTGGTGTGGGCTTGTTCCATGTCATCGGGCACGGAGGTACCCCATTGGCAGTTCTCAATGATATGCATATACTTACAATGACAAGAGCCTTGCTTGGGACTCTAAGTAAAGTAGCATGAGGTTTGGGTACTCATATTCACGGGACACGAGGTTTTCAACTTATGATTTGTCAAGCATATGCATCATAATTGTTCTCGCATTAACTTTAACCATTCAAGATGCTTATGATGGGGGCAATGAGAGCTCAAAGCCGGTAAGTACCATAATTTTTGAAGGTTATAAAACTTGCAATCACTACTTCCCTCTGCGAAGGGCCTTTCTTTTACTTTTATGTTGAGTCACCACCTTCTTTCTTTATGCACCATTAAGAGAGCATAGTTGTCATTCTTAGTGTGATATGCATTGTCCCAAAGTTCATTGATTGATTCATGATGATTGGTTTCACTTGTTCTTAAATTATTTGTATCTAGTCGCCCTCTTAAACTTTGAGGTGTCCTATGCATTTATGTTTTGCTCTCTTTGAAGGACAAGCTGAAAACCATTTGTATGTTTTTCCTTATGATTTGAACACACGTTTGACTTTCATTGTTTCATTATCGTGATCTTTTGTTTGTGTTCATTTACATGTTTACAACATGGTTGCTAAGTTCTTATTGTCATGATTATATCTTTCATGCCCATGTTTTAAGTTCTTATGATCCCAGCTCACAAATGCTTACATATATGATCAAGATTGTGTAGGTGCATGTCACCTCAAAAATTATTCTTTTGTTATCACTTACCTACTCGAGGACGAGCAGGAGTTAAGCTTGGGGATGCTTGATATGTCTCAAACGTATCTATAATTTTTGATGCTCCATGCTTGTTTTTACACCATTTGCCTATTGTTTTGTTACACTTAGTGGCATTTTTATGCATTTTCCGGAACTAACCTATTAACAAGTGCCACAGTGCCAGTTTCCTGTTTTCTGCTGTTTTTGTGTTTCAGAAGTGATACACAGGAAATATTCTCGGAATTGGACGAAACAAGTTCCTGAAGTCTTATTTTCCCCGGAAGCTTCCAGAGATCCGAAGGAGAGACGGAGAGGGGCCACCAGGGCCCCACACATAGGGCTGGCGCGGCCACGCCCCTAGCCGCGCCACCCATGTGTGAGGGAGCCTGGCTCCACCTCTGACATCGCCCCTTCGCCTATAAAGACCCCCCGACGGAAAAAACCTAAGCACCCGATCAGATTTCCAGAACACATCGCGATCCGCCGCCACCATCGACCCGAAGATCGGGAGGGTCCAGAAGCTCTTCCCGGCACCCTGCCGGAGAGGGGAATCGCCACCGGAGGTCTTCTTCATCGCCATGCTTGCCTCCGGAGCGATGAGTGAGTAGTCTACCTTGGACTATGGGTCCATAGCAGTAGCTAGATGGTTGTCTTCTCCACCATGTGCTTCATGTTTAGATCTCATGAGCTGCCCTACATGATTGAGATCACCGTTATGTAATTCTACATGTTTGGTTTGTTGGGATCCGATGAATATTGGTGTTTATGATTAAGTTGCTGTACTGAATTATATCTTTTTGTTATCTCTATGTTGTTTATGATCTTGCATGCTCTCCGTTGTTAGTAGCTATCTTGGCCGAGTAGTTGCTAGTGACTCCAAGAGGGGGTATTTATGCTCGATAGTGGGTTCATGTCTCTATTTCACCTGGGGGAGTGACAGAAACCTCTAAGGTGGTAGATGTGTTGTTGCTACTAGGGAGAAAACAACATTCATATGCTCAAGGGCATATGCTTTGTTTACATTACACACTTTGCTTAATGCAATTATCTGTTGTTCGCAACTTAATACTACTGGGGTGTTCGGATTGATATCCCCGGGAGTGGATTATTAGTCATAGATGCAGTTGGATGGCGGTCTATGTATTTTGTTGTAATGCCCAAAGTAAATCTCATAGTGATCTTCTTGACATATCACGTTTATCTTTATTCTATCAATTGCCCAACTGTAATTTGTTTACCCGGCATGTGTTATTTTATCTATGGAGAGACACCACTAGTGAACTGTGGACCCCGGTCCTATTTCCATCATATTGCTATCACCTGTTTACTTTACTCGCACTGTTTACTTTACTCGCATACTATATTGCTTTCCACTCGATATTCTCATAATCTTTGTTTCAAGCAAACCGGTGAGATTGACAACCTCATCGCAAGTTGGGAACAAAGTACTTGGTTGTGTGTGTGCAGGTTCCACATCACCTTCAGTCGTCACCGTCTCTCCTCTCCTGATCGATAAACCTTGGTATCTTAACTGAGGGAAAACTAGCCGCTACACTCATCATACCTTCCTCTTGGGGTTCCCAACGGGCTGGTCATTCACCACGCACAAGGACTTACTGCTCCACGTCAACTACACGCCAGCAGCCTCTTTTCTGGCGCCATCAACAAGTAGCAACCGGTAGCGAGGATTACGTTCCCGCACAAACATTGCCCGATGGAGAGTCGAGGAAGATGCACATAGTCGACGTAGTCGTTCACTTGATGTAGTCGACGTAGTGGTTCACTTGACGATCATGAGATCGTGTACACGGCGCCACAACTGGCGGCGCCCCCGTACTCGGTCACACTTACGGTTCGGTGACGACCTCCATGCCCTCGGTCCAGCGGGGCAGCGGAAGTAGGGATCCGCCGGTACTCCTCCTCCTCCACTTCTCCAAGTGTTGGTGGCTAGCCATTTCGGCAGCGCTTCGCTTAAGCAACAGCCATGGTGTGGTGCAACAAGGTGGGGAATGAAAGCAACTAAGTGTAGGGAGAAGAGGAGTATGTCCAACATATATATAGGAGAGAGGGGGCAGCCACCCATGAGGGGTGCGGCCAGCACCTCCCCTTTTCTCCTCTTCATGGTGGTGGTAACCCCCTCCTTCATGGAAAGGTAACCCCCCTCATCAAATGAGTAACCCCCATTTTAATTTTGCATGACATTCATGTTAATTAAAATCCACACTTATTGAATTAATAAAACATTCTTATTTCTTTAATATTTGTTAATTCAATCAATTAACAAACATTAACATTTCCCCCTTGAGTCATCTCGATATACCGAAACAGTTTCGGTGCTTTTCTGAAACAACCCCTGTGCTGTCCAATAATTTAGCCGGAGTTCCAAATCCACTCAAAATGCGTCAGCGAACCTTAAGTGTGTCACCCTACAGTTTGTGAATAACGTGGACATGATCGAGACTCCTCTCCGATCAATAATCATCAGCGGGATCTGGAAATCCATGACGACTCCCACTTACTCAACGATGAATCTAGTGATCGTGTGAACCTTTAACGAACATAGTTAATTCCTTTTGTCTCACGATATTATTACTTGTCCGAGATCCGATCATTTGGTATCAACCATACCTAGTTCGATCTTGTTCCTGACAAGTCTCTTTACTCGTTCTGTGATAATGCATTCACATGACCTAGTCACATGCTTGCAAGTGATTCCAATGCAATATCACCGAGAAGGGCCCAGAGAATATCTTCCCATCATCGGGTCAGACAAATTCCACTCTTGATCCATGAGCCTCAACTAATACTTTCAGAATACCCAAATCAACCTTTATAATCACCCTGTAACGGTGTGACGTTTGATATCATCAAAGCACTCTTCCGGTATCAGTGATTAACATGATCTCATGGTCTGAGGATTAGAACTATTTCGTATGAGTTTGATATAGCAATGAACTTGATGACTTGATCGTATTGCTAATCTTACTATGGGTGTGAGTGTTCATCACATCATTCTTCTAATGATATGACCCCGTTATTAACAACATCCAATGTTCATGATCAGGAAACCTTGATCATCAGTTAATCAACGAGCTAGTATGAAAGAGAGGCTTTACTAGGAACCTTTTTAGTTTATTAATCACACAAGTATTAATGTTTCCGATTAATACAATTCTAGCATGAGAAATAAACATTTATCATAAACATGGAATATGATAATAACCACTTTATTATTGCCTCTCGGGCATATTCCCTTCAGTCTCCCACTTGCACTAGAGTCAATAATCTAGTTGATACTTGCGTATATAACACTTATGGCTTTCACGTGTTATCCGTACACATTGCATGTGGTTAATCTGATCTCCAGATCTGACACTTTCAGTTCTGTGTGTATTTGCATGTCTTTGAGTCTGCACGCATCACTCATTCTCAAATGAGATAGTTGGGTATAAATTTGGTCCTTAGGTGAGACCTTAGTTCCTTTTAGCTAAAATCATGTTGTCACTATTGTCGTACAATAGATCTTCATAGTAATAGCCATCTTGGAACTACACCTAGTTTGATAACAAACTTCTTGACACAAATGCCCTTCTTTGCTACTTCTAAAGCAGCCATATACTCAACCTTTGTTGTAGAATCCATCACAATGTCTTAACTTTGGAACTCATCCAAATCCACCATGGAACTTTCTTCCATTACATTGTGCCACCTAAACATATAGCTAAAATTGAGATAAACTTAATTTGTATCTTGTGACAAACTTAGTATCAATGTAACACTTTACAATGAACTATGTGTCACTTTGTCATACATAATATATATCCTTAGTCCTTCCAAAGCACATAAGGATATCTTTACTATTGTCCAGTGATCATCTTATGACATTTATCACTCTGGTATATGCTCATAACATTTAGAGCATAGGATATATCTGGATATATACATATCACGGTATACATGATCGATCAAATCATTCATGTGGCTTCACTCATCAAGTGTTAAAAATACCTGAATCTTGTTTCAACTTCTTCCATGCGACAAGAAATTTTCTCATCATTTCCATATTGAACTTTATTCAATATTTCATCTATGTACTTTGGCACAACCATATTGGCACCTCGATCTATCTACATAGACATCGATACCCAATATTTTGGTTTTGCCTAAGTCTTTCATTGAAATCTAATTTTAATGAAATTCTTAACCTATGTCAATAAAAGATACATCATTTCCAATTAACAATATGTCTTCTACATAATGTACTGAAAATATGTCTCAGCGCTCCCACTTAATTTCTTGAAAATGCAAGCATATTCATCGTATCTGATGAAACTAAACCTTTTAATTATTTCATCACGGTGAATATTCCAACTCCGCGATGCTTACTTCAACCATTGAAGTTTGCATGCCTTTTAGCATCCTTTGAATTTACAAAACCCATTGGTCCATGTCATGTACATGTCCTAGGTAACCATTCTATTAGAAGAATGTTGTCTTGTTTATTCAACTAACATATACCAAACTTGGCATATGTAGTGGTTGCTACAGTAATCCGTCCAGACAAAATATCGCTATGAAAGATCAAATCTTGTCATAGTCAACTCATTGAACATAATCGTAAACTCTTTAACGATATGTCGACTATTTCATAGATGTGAAAACATCCGTGTCTGTTTATAGATCCAAACACGTTCATTAGGCTTCATTGCTTTTTGAGGGTCTTCCAAGTTCAGAAACTTGGTTTGTCGTGTATGGAACTATCACGGATTTTTATGGCTTTTAGCCATTTGACAGAGTCAGGGCCCATCATCGCTTCTTTGCATATAGTCGGTTCATCATTGTCAAACAATAATGATTTGTTTTCAAATCTAACTATTTGATTGTTACCCGACTCACGCGGTTCAATAGGAACTTAGATCTATGTGACCACAACCTTCGAGGTATGACAGCCATGCACATTGTAGCCGCCTCCGGGACACTTCCCGGTGCTGCGCTACTCAGCACATATAGCTTAGGTTCAATAACCAAATCAAAGTTCTATTGTCCTCCCACTTCACTTTTCGCGAAAAATTCCTTCTCAAGAAACTTGACGTTTTCAGCGACAAACACTTTTGTCTTAGGTGTTTTGGAGGAATACCCAACAGTTACTTTGGGATAACCTACAAAGATGCATTTATCTGACTTTGGTTGTAAATATTTTACATATGCCTAGCATACCAAAATTTTAGAAAAGACAACTTGGGTTTTATCCCATGCCATAAGACATATGGTGTCATTTCAACGGATCATGATGGCGCTCTTTTCAGTGTAAAAGTGGTAGTCTCTAAAGCTTTATCCTAAAAATATAATAGCAGTTTTATAGATGACACCTTTGATCTAACGATGTCAAATAAAGTTTGATTTCATCTCTCGAACACTCCATACTCCTATGGTGTTTCGGGAAATACAAATCTATGGAACAATTCCTCAACTTTTAGGTATTTGCTAAACTTGTAACTCAAATATATTCCTTTATGATCAAATCATAAATTCTTTATTCTCTTGTTACAATGATTTTCAACTTCATCTAGAAATACTTTGAACATTTTTCAAATATTTCATACTTCTTCCTTATCAAGTAAATATACATATATATCTACTCAAATCCTTGGTTAAAGTAAATGAAGTTCAAAGATCCACCACACTCGGCTACGCATAATGGACAATATACATCAACATGTAGAACGTCCAATAAGTTAGTCGTCCGTTCTTCTTTGGCCTACAAACGGAGTTTTAATCATCTCTAGGAAATTTTCACAAGTGTCAATTGATTCAAAATCAAAAGGACTCCAAAATTCCATCAACATGGAGTTTCTTCATGTTTCCTTTCTAATAGGATTTAAACGGTGGTGTCACTCATAAGTGATCTTCTAATCATTTGTCTTGAGACATTTTTAGCATCAGTGTTATGGATGTGATTTCTCCAACAAGATAAATGTTCATTCATCTTTTATGAATGCGGTAATAATTTGAACAACCATTGTTCTCATAATACCATAACAAAATAACAATTATTAAAACAAATCTTGAAGGCTAGTTTTAATTCCAATGAAACACAATAACACTTTATTTGTTTTTGATGAGAATCATCCCATATTCATTTGCTAGTTAATCAGGCCATTGCAGTTATTGTATTGCGTTGTTCTGTATGACAGTTCATACCAACCAATTTAGTATCAAATACCCAAGTACCACATTGTTTTAACAATCAATGAATACACCCATAACATGTATATCTTCTATATACCTGATCTGGACATTTCCAGTCTTTTCTTTTTCGCCAGAATAAATTTTGGATTCTCTTTTAGCAATTCTTTTCCTTCTAGAAGAATCTATCAACATCAATAGTGGCGCCATACACATGGCACATAGTTCAAGGCATGATTAGTCAAACACTAATACCCTTGGACTCACACTTTGAAGTAGATCACCATAATCAAATATTTGGCACTCTTCCAAATTCCATTCTTTAGTAATCTTTTAATATAGTAAACATGTTACCGACATCTTGTATTCATCCTATCATGACAACTTTCATGATCAAGCTACTATAGCTCATGAGGACAAATTGTGAGTATAATGTTAGTTCCTAAAACCTTTTTAGGAGATCTGGACTCCTAGCGTCTCCAGTCTTTACAAATTCTCATACAATATGAGAACATGTGTCTTACTAAATTATACTCTATAATTTTGTAACCAAACATTGTTTCAGATATCACAATATCTTCCACACATGATAGTTTATAAAACAATTCTTTCAACTCCTAGATAACCTTGATACTAAAAACAACTTTTGAATATCAAGGATCATGGAGGCAAGTGTGATACTTAGATACTAACACTGGAATTGTTACTCTTGATTTAATACTACCTATTAAATTTTATCGAGTAACCAAGGTTTGCTAAAAGTTTGCAATAGGACTTTAAACTTTAGATTGACATTCAAACAATACGATACCAATTCGTAAAGTTAACATCCAGAATTCTATAGTTTTATTATCTCAATTATAGCTAAACGCAAGGTAGTAAATGGATGCCAATGCCTACAACAAACTATGCAAATTCACTTTGATTTAGTTCATGATAAATTGAGTTCTATAATTCAAAATTACTAAGTGAACTTCCACTTAAAAACAACACCCCTCTTAGTTTTCTTAAGTGATTACACGAACCAAATTGACTATACCGCAACCGATCATCACGTGCAACAGCATAGTTTCAAAGGCGAACATCACCATGTTCATCATATCAACCATATGACTTATGCTTAACCTTTCGGTTCGTGTTCCGAGGCCATGTCTGTACATGCTAGGCTCGCCAAGTAGAACCATAGCACTCGCGTGTGTAAAACTGTCTTACACCCGTCGTATGTGAACGTAGAGTCTGTCACACCCGATCATCACGTGGTGTCTCGAAATGACGAACTTTCTTGACGGTGCATGCTATGGAAGAACATATTTTATCTTGATATTTATGTGAGAGGGATCATCTTATAATGCTACCACGCGATCAAATCTAAGCAAAATAAGATGCATAAAAGCATAAACATCACATACATATATAATGTGATATGATATGGTCCTTCATGCATTCGATCTCCATCTTGTGCGTCATGGCATGATCTCCATCATTCCACCGGCGTAGCACCAAGGTCCATGGCGTGCCACCTTGGTTGTCTTCCTCCATTACAATATATCACTTGGATATATATATTCGGCATGCAGGCCATAAAATGAAAAGACAACCATATGGTTCCTGCCGGTTGTTTATAACTTACAAAAAGGATCATTGTATATAATTTGTAACATAAACAATTTAACCATATCACATCACATGCCCTGCAAAAACAAGTTGGACGCTTCTAATTTGTCTTGCATATTTTACGTGGTTTGGGGCTTTCTAGGAAGAACCGTTCTTACCTACGAACATGTAACCACAACGGTGATAAAAATATTATTAACAACTCTTTATAAAATAGATCATAACTATAGTGGGAGAAACGTGCACCCGCAAAGCCACATATGCCAAAGCATGTCAAGTGTGGGACAAGTCTCGTGAACGCGGTCACGTAAGGTTAGTCTCGGGCAGCTTCAATCCCACTATGCCAATATGATCCAAAATACATAAAATTGCAATAATATGATCATCAACGCCCACATCCACATGTGTTCTAACCGTGCATACCAACTAAGCATAGAGATGGCTCTGATACCACTGATGGGTTTGTAGCATAGAAAACAAAAAATTCCTACGCATGAATACATAAACTAGCCAAGAACATCTACGCGATGGTAGCAACGGAGACTAACCCTCGAAGACCGGTAGTGGGGATTACGTTCCTGCACAAACGTTGCCGATGCAGAGTTGAGAAAGACGCACGTAGTCAACATAGTCGTTCACTTGACATAGTCGACGTAGTGGTTCACTTGACGATCACGAGATCGTGTACACGGCGCCACAACTTGCGGCGCCCCCGTACTCGGTCACACGTACGGTTCGGTGACGACCTCCATGCCCTCAGTCCAGCGGGGCAGCAGATGTAGGGATCCGCCGGTACTCCTCCTCCTCCACTTCTCCAAGTGTTGGTGGCTAACAATTTCGGCAGCGCTTCGCTTAAGCAACAGCCATAGTGTGGAGCAACAAGGTGGGGAATGAAAGCAACTAAGTGTAGGGAGAAGAGGAGTATGTCCAACATATATATAGGAGAGAGGGGGCAGCCACCCATGAGGGGTGCGGCCAGCACCTCCCCTTTTCTCCTCTTCATGGTGGTGGTAACCCCCTCCTTCATGGAAAGGTAACCCCCCTCATCAAATGAGTAACCCCCATTTTAATTTTGCATGACATTCATGTTAATTAAAATCCACACTTATTGAATTAATAAATAATTTTTATTTCTTTAATATTTGTTAATTCAATCAATTAACAAACATTAACATTTACCCCCTCGAGTCATTTCGATATACTGAAACAGTTTCGGTGCTTTTCTGAAACAACCCCTGTGCTGTCCAATAATTCAGCCGGAGTTCCAAATCCACTCAAAACGCGTCAGCGAACCTTAAGTGTGTCACCCTACGGTTCATGAAAAACGTGGACATGATCGAGACTCCTCTCCGATCAATAATCATCAGCGGGATCTAGAAATCCATGACGACTCCCACTTACTCAACGATGAATCTAGTGATCGTGTGAACCTTTAACGAACATAGTTAATTCCTTTTGTCTCGTGATATTATTACTTGTCCGAGATCCGATCATTTGGTATCAACCATACCTAGTTCGATCTCGTTCCCGACAAGTCTCTTTACTCGTTCCATGATAATGCATTCCCGTGACCTAGTCACATGCTTGCAAGCGATTCCAATGCAATATCACCGAGAAGGGCCCAGAGAATATCTTCCCGTCATCGGGTCGGACAAATTCCACTCTTGATCCATGAGACTCAACTAATACTTTCAGAATACCCAAATCAACCTTTATAATCACCCTGTAACGGTGTGACGTTTGATATCATCAAAGCACTCTTTCGGTATCAGTGATTAACATGATCTCATGGTCTGAGGATTAGAACTATTTCGTATGAGTTTGATATAGCAATGAACTTGATGACTTGATCGTATTGCTAATCTTACTATGGGTGTGAGTGTTCATCACATCATTCTTCTAATGATATGACCCCGTTATTAACAACATCCAATGTTCATGATCAGGAAACCTTGATCATCAGTTAATCAACGAGCTAGTATGAAAGAGAGGCTTTACTAGGAACCTTTTTAGTTTATTAATCACACAAGTATTAATGTTTCCGATTAATACAATTCTAGCATGAGAAATAAACATTTATCATAAACATGGAATATGATAATAACCACTTTATTATTGCCTCTCGGGCATATTCCCTTCAGTTTCGAACCCAGAACATGAGGCCAAAGGTCGGGTTCCTTGGGTCAACTCGACAATATATATAAATATTCTATTTTTTCCACTCGGGGGCTTGGACCCTCGAGTCGTATGAAATAAAGAACAAAAGTTATTATCGAGTACAGTTATTATTATCTTTGAAATACTACAAGGTTGTTCACAACCCGACATTTGGCAGAAACATATGCCGGTTCAGAAGAACCCAATAATATTTTAAATTAAAGACCTCGGAACTATGATTTGTTCCCCTGGTCTATTAATAAAACGAGAGCATTACATAAATATGATATCTTCCTCTGGATAGCACAAGGAAGAGCAACCCGAACAAAAGGATTACATAAAAGGAAAAACTAATGAAAGTGCACTTTGGCTTCATATTCCTTCTGGCATTGGGTGCCGTCGTAGATTCTCACGTCGAACTTCGACATGCCAATATGGAAGTCAAAAGTCATAAAAAAGCCTTGACGGAGATCGTGATCTTCAGAAAATCCGACCAGCCGCCCTTGAAGAATTGTTCACCAGCACCGTCATACCAAACCTCCACTTCATAGGGAGCTCCTCCCCCGGAGTGCTCACGAAGAATCGCTTCTCGCAGCTCTCGCCCGTCCATGAACTGGGTGAATTTCAGCGGTAAGTGTTGAATCTCACGGCACTATGCGCTGGCGATACAGAAAAAAGAATAGATCCTGGGGGAAGAAGCATTAGCAGGTGGGGCACTTGGACCTGGTGCAGCAGGAGCCAGCTTGGGCTTATTTTTACTCCCGACCGGATGGCTGGGGCATCGCTTCACCGGAGCAGATGATGAAGCCACCAGAGTTGTGGCGGTAGCTTTGTTCTTGCTACCGCGAGGGCGACCGCGACCCCGTTTCTCAACTTGGGCGCCGATGTTCAAACGCGATCCACTCGCATCAGCCATGGAGGCAGAGGTTGGGAAAAAGAAACCCTAGATGAGTTTAAGGGGAGGAAGATGATGCAGCGGAAAAGCTAAATGACTGGATTAGGGTTTTTACCCATCGCCAGACGTGCTTTATTTATAAGCATGTATAATGGGCCTTTACAAGGGTAAAGGTCCAAAATATATTTACAGGCTCTTATATGCTGCCTAGAGCAGACGATAACAGAAAGGTCAACGTATCCAGGAAAAGGATGCATAAAAAAAGGAAGAGAGAACAACAACACAGCAAGCGACCATAGCAGGGAATAAGAAATATTTGTCAAAGAAGCACAAGTTCACCTTGTCTTCAACTCGGGGGCTTGCAAAGTTAGAAGAGGAGGAATCTATTACAAAAGTGAAAGAAGTCGACAACTGACGCAAGAAGAAATAAAGCACAGGTTTATTCATGTTCTTGAGCCTATACCCGAAAATTTCGGCTATAGCCTCGGGGGCTACTCCCATCGGGAGCGCTGGGCGCGCACCCGATGACATTTATTTATGAATATTGAAGCAAAGAAAGGGAAAGAAAATTCAGAAAGCTTCATTACTCCCATCAGGAGGGAACTTTTTATCGATTCAAGTTAAAGTAATCCGAATATTTTATACTCTGAATCAGTCAAACAAGGCTGTGACATACTATCCTCGAGTTGCGTCATCGCGACAAAACTCGAATGCCGTGATTAAAATATATCACGAAGGTAAGACCTCAGGATCCGTCCTGTGTGGCCCGGTATACGCACATGGATGCGCTCTGCTGGTATATATCTGTGTCTACGACGCGAAGAAAAATCCTGGTGGACGCACTGGGTACCTTGAGAACCACTGGGATTCATTCTTTGTAAGTCCTAAATGCGGCAAAAGAATGGATTTGACCGGTTTCCCGAATTCAAGTCCAAGGGGATTGAGTTTGAAGTAGGTGACAAGTATCTGTTCCGGCAGTTAACCTGACCTCTTGATCCATCAGAGTTGTCAGGCTTGTTCATCAAAACCCCTTGTGAGATATTATAATGAAAATAAGTCGAAAGACCAATTCAAAGATTTGAAGATATGAAGAAGTCGAAGAAATGATCAAGTCAAAGATTTAAAGATTAGAGATTCAACCCGAATCTGCAATTCTGGTAGAATCTCAGGGGCTACTAACAAGGGTATAGATAATAGAGCCCGTCAGTTGAGTACCCCTGAGGCCCGTTTAGCTAGGCCCAATTATAATACTAGTCGAAATACGAGTTCTTACCGTATGTTGATATTGTAATCTGTATCGGATTCTACCCGATCCTTGAGACCTGGCCACCTATATATAGGGGCTAGGAGGGGACGGTAAAGGACAGATTGAAAGCAAGCCAGGTTCTACACCCACGTTTACTTTCATAGCCACCTTGTTTGACTGAATTTACCTTCGAGTTCATCCGACGCCCTATCTCCCCGATCCTAAGTCCTTCATCTAGGACATTTGTCGAGTCAACCCCTCGTCACCTAGTTTGAGCCATTAAAAACTAAATGGGCTCCAAATATCCAACATATCCAAACAAAAAAAATTGACATTCACTCTTAATATTAATATCTTAGGTATCGGACATTCAGACCAATACAATACCTAGCCCACAATGCAACCACCCAAACAAAGAATAAGTGATTTAACTTTGATATAGCACTCGTAATGGCAGTAGGAAAGAAACTCATAGACTAGTTATAGTAGAAGTATCATAAGCGGTATCATTTATACCATGTTGACAATAATTTGACTTCACGATATTGTATCAAAGCACGTAAAATATCATGTACACAGTACAAAAATTTACATTGAGAGTATAATATATTAAGTATGATGAGACTATGATACTACTAGGTGATATTATGTATAATATGGGTGATATCATAAAATAGTATCATATCTATTATACTAGTGCATGAAACTTCTCATTGTGACCAGTATAAGCTGCTACACACCAAGACACAGTGGGAAGGCTACGAATCTTTTTCTATACTTCTTTTTGAGATATTTTCTTGTTCTACACTTTTTTTGATAAAGGAAATATGTCAATATCTCGAAGATACCAATTACACTCAATAACGAAATGTCCTAAAAACATTATGGATGCATACAACCCTATAACAAAATAAGAAAAAGGAAAAACAAAAAATCCTGCTACAGATCCAATCCTTGTATGTGCAACACAAATTACAACCAAGATAACACCTGGATTCCAATTTTTCCAAAAGCGACGTCTTCAAGAAGGATCAATGCATAAGCGATGTCGTCACCCAATCATAGATTCCAGATGTTTACCCTAGAGATAGTATGTGTTCTCAAAACAATGTCTTCGACAAGGCTATTGTCGGGCACAACTTTTTTTTGACCGTGACTACGGCGGGCTTACGCCAGCCTGAACTTTTCATAGATCAAACAACATTACATCCGGTAGCCATTACAAGGTAGGACAGTGAAAAGGGGGAAGACGGAGGGGGAAACAGTTCAAGGGGGGTTGAACCCAATACACCAGTTATAAAGAGCATGAGAGGAGGTAGGAGTGGTACATCTATAGGCCCAGATCCTAACATCTTGAAGACAACTTCGGATGGTCACAACAATAGGGCCGTCCGCCCTGTTGAAGACTAGATTATTATTCCACTATTTCTAGACATTTCAAGTGATGGTTGTCGGGCACAACTAGTAGGTCATACCCTGAATTTTCATTCTGAAAGATAAGACCATATACTCCCGTGTGTTGTCGTCCTCGCTTGCCCATGTAACTACTACTCTCTCCGTTTAGAAACATAAGACGGGGGGAGTACAATTCAAGAATCACTAGGTAAATTCCTTGGTCGCCACAAATTGTCCTTTTACACTTGTACTTAATGTTCGGGGTACTTGGATTCAAATTGGTACACCCCATGGGTCAAGGCCACAAGCCCACAATCTTCCACTCGTTTCTACCGGGTACAGGTTTATGCTAAACTGGTAATTGCATGTATAATTGCCAAAGTCAGAATACAGCCCCACCTATAGCTGCCATGGCAGCAGATCCCCATCCGACCGAACCGAGGCCGAGTTACTCGCCTCGCCACTGGTAGTAGTTTGGCTCCCATGTGCATATGCTCCCATTATTTGAATATAATATTTGACATATTTTGAAATGTTAAAAAAATTCAAACGAAAAATTCACACGTACGTCTTCACATGTTGTGTGTGCACAAAGTTGTTTTACGAAAAAACGACGTGTCATTTGGCCTACGTAAAAGCGACAAATTTTGATGATAAAAAGAAGACATTTTTTTTAGCGCAAACGCCGGGAGCTCTGGCTATTCATTAAGAAGAGGGAAATTGATCCAGTTTATAGGGAAACCAGATCGAAAACCATACAACCTAAAAACCCGACATAAAGACTACTCCCAAAGCCTGAAACAACAAAGCAACAAGGATAAACACAACGGCACCCAAAACCACCTACATTTTCGACGATTCCACACATATGATGCAACAATTGCATCTTTCATGTAATCTCAGTCGCCTTCTTCTTGGCGCCGACCTTTCTGCCTTTGGGCTTTTTCACCTTCTCCATCTTCTTCACAAGGGAGCCAAGCATCGTGATGGACCGAGGCGACAAAGGGGTCTTAAACTTGTCGTTGAAGGCGGCAAGGGCGTAGTCATCAAACTTAGCGTTCTCTTCCAAGAGACCCAAAGTCGCGAGCAACTCCTGAGTTGTAGCATCCTTTCGCTTCTGCTTCTGTTTCTCGATGCGACCACTCCGGCGAGGTGTGGTGGCCACCTCTGTAGGAGCACGAGTGCGCCTAGGGCCCGGCGTAGCAAGGATAGGCGGAGGCAATGGCCGAAAGACCAAAGACAAGAAGGCATTACGCTTGTCGGCGACAGGATCCTCTGTAACAACTTGAATGCCCTCCGTAGCCACGGTTGAAGGAACAACGACACTGGCGGCAGCAGAGATCTCTTCCAAAGGTGAACCCAAAGGCTGCTTTTTCGAAGACAGGTTGGCTAAGAAGTCGCAAAGCTTGGTGGAGTCGGCCACCTCAGGATCAACTGGAGCTTCAACAAAAAGCTCAGCCAACCCAAAGCCCTTGGCGTCATCAGAGATGGAGTCCCGAAGACCCTCAAGAGATGCAGCCAAATCTTCATGAGCATCTGGCAGCAGAGGTGAAGGACCAGCGGAGCCCTCGGGAGGAAGACGAAAGTCGTCCAAGCCAACAAGAGGCGAGCCACAGACACGATGGATGGGCGAGAAGGGGCCGAAGACCTCGGAGAGGTTAGCATCCATCAGCCCAACTTCCGAAGCTCGAAGAGGGGCGCACCCAACACCACTGGAAGAAACCGCCTCCGCACGGTCCCAACTTCCGACAGCACGCGCTAACCAAAGCTTGATTGCAGCCACCTCGTCCCGCAAGGGCCGAGTTACCTCTTCGATGCGATCCGCAACAAGCTGGAGGAGCTCCGTGCGCAAAGAAGCGAACTGGGCCTGCAGGCCGGAGTCCCAAACACCACTGCCAGAGGCATCCCCGCCAACTTTGGGAGGGGATGATGGCGAGGCAGGCGGCGAAGATTGGCGCACAACCTCGGCCCAGGTCCGAGACTGTGCAGGGCGAGGGGAACCGGCAGCTGGAGAGCGGCTCCGTGGAGTAGGGGAGAGGCCGGCTGAAGGTCGACGATGGCAGTTACGCTCCCGGTGACCCGGACGACGGCAACGGATGCAACGAAAGGGCTCCCGACAAGTGCCAACTTGGTGGCCGCGCTCGAGACAGCGGAAGCATCGCCCACGAGCCCACCTCTTGAAGGCGAGGCTCCGCTCCAGCGCTTCCGCCCGCGAAGAAGGAGGTGAAATGGCACGTCCGGAGCGACGCCCAGAACCCACTTGCTGCCAGCCCCCCTCTTCGCCCAGGCCCGCCGCAGGAGCAGAGGGCGCCCGGGGCAAAGCGGAAGCGAACTCCGGCAGCATCGCCGGTGAGTCGACAGCGGGATCATGGGGGCTTCCGGAGCAACAGAGGAGCAGCCTCTCTGCTGAGGAGAAGAACGTCGGCTTGAAGGGAGACGGCGGGAGCGAGCCCGGCGCCGGCGGCGGCTGAAGAAGAGGAGCGGAGGTCGCGGCAGCCATCACGCCAGGGGATGGCGACCGTCGCTGTGCCCAGCGAGGCAGAGGGAGGCTAAGGAGGCCGAGCAGAGGCCGCGGCGAGCCCAGCCGCCGCAACGCAGAAGACCTGCGCGCCGGCGAGGAGGAGCGCAGCTGCCGCGACACCGGCGACGGCGGCGCGGGGCAGCGGCAGGGGCGGAAAGAGGGCGCGGAGGGGAGCTCCGATCTGGACAGCGCGGAAGCAGGGGAGGCCAGGAGGAGGAGATCAGCCCGGCGGCGGCTCGCACGCGCCCGTCGCCCCCATGGTCGCTCGCCTTTTCTTCTGTTCTCTTCTATACTTCCTGCGTGAGATGTGCTGCTTTAAAAAAAGAAGACATTGTATCATACATGTTTTGTCTTTTTTACACCGACCACGTGCAATGTCATTTTTTCGCAAAACTTTTACGAACGCATATGGATTATGAAGATGTACATGTGAAATTTTTCGTTTGAATTTTTTGACACTCAAAAATATAATTTTTTGACATAGAGAGCATATGTACCTGGGAGCCGAATTGAATTTCCGCCAGGCGACGCTAGTTTGCAGGGCAGTTACTGCCGGTCGTTCCTTGCTGGAAACGAAACAACCACGATGCGGGCGAGATCCAAATCCATCGCGGCCCGTGAACAGCAAAACACATCTCGCAAACCACTCACCTAGCTCCGGCTGTGCTCTGCCGACTGCCGTTGCCCGGGAGCTTTCACCGGTTTCGTAGCGTTGCATGCAACGCAACACTCTACCGTCGCCATCGATCGAGAGCGATCCTTCACCACGAGTACCTTTCATCCTACCTTTTCTCTCGAGCCAGGACATCTGCGGAAAAGGAAAGGGAGAGCTACCGCCCAGCTCCCTCCCGTCCTGCCCCGCTTCCTTGCGTCGAACGACGCATGCTCGATTTCAGTTAGTTGGCTGCTGACTGCTGAGCTAGTGTGCAGCACCACGGGCTGCCTGTTGGCTATGGGCCTATGGCGACACGAAAGGAATTCATGAGTTATTCGTGCATGTGTGTACGAGTGGTCCTCGCGGAGGCGCTATTCGTGCATGTCGGGACGACCGTCGTCCCGCTGGGGCCGGCGCGCCGCGGTGAATGATCGGGGACGACTGCCGTCCGTGTGCTCGAGTGACATGCGTGGTGCCGTTTCTGGTCCAGCAGGAGGTTGGATACTCCGGGTCGGTTTGCTCCTTCTTGCTAAGTGGAGCGGGCATCTAGCATCTTCCCCGGCGTGATGTCTCACTACTGTGCTGGAGTACTGTGGTAGAGTTTGAGTCCAATCCTAACAAGGAAGCTCGCCGTGGAATTGAATCTGTGATGCGTTGGTATGATTGTGGGATGAGGAATGTGATGGCTGGCTAGAACGGCACTGCAGCTGATTTGACACGATCGGGCGGCCAGGAATTGCACAATATCTTTGCGGATTTGAAGCCACAACGACCAGATGTTTTTGCGAATGTGATTCGTCTGGGAGATTTAGCCACCAACCGTACGCATGACCGGCCGGAGGGGACATGGTTGTGTCGGTCACTGGACCTGGCGCTGTGAGCACCGTCAGCGTGCACGGCCAAGTTACGTGCGGCGGCCAGGGCCAGGTCGGTCGAGCATCGGATCCGACTTGGTCCCGTGGTGCGTGGTGCGTGCGTGCGTGCCGCACAGGCACCGCGATTTCCCATACGGCAAGCCAAGAATCGTGCGCGCGCGTGTTCAAGGCATGCTGCTAGCGTGTAAAAACCATGTGAAACGACCTAGGCGACTAGGGTTTCTTGACCTAGGCGACTAGGGTTTCTTCTTTCTCCATCACGATCTACACCTGAGAGAGAGGGGTCTCCGCCTGGAATTCTTTCGAGTAGGCAGGCTCCTGTTTCGTTCTCGCTCCCTGCGGACCCCAGGGTCGGGGGGGCTCTGACCTTGATCACATGATGGCGTCGCCGGCGGGCTCCAGTACGTCGGGCAATATCGGTGGATCGGGATCCAATAGAGAAGAGGGAATCGATGATCTGTTGAAGAGGCTGGGTTTTGAGGATGATGAGGTCGATGATCTCGTCTTCGAGGATGAAAGCGATGTGCCAAAAGAAGGCATGAAGTGGATGGCGCTGGCCCGTGTTCATACATCAAATTTCTTCAGTATTCAAACCTTTGAGCAGCATATGATCACGGCTTGGAGTCCTGCGAAAGAGGTGAAATTCCATGCCCTAGAAGTAAATTTATTTACGATTCAGTGCTCATGTTTGGGAGATTGGCTGAAAGTGACGGAGGAAGGTCCGTGGCTGTTTCGTCAGAACGCTGTGATCATAGAGCCCTATGATGGGTTGTCTGTGCCGGATTCGTCAAAACTGAATTCGTTTGATTTCTGGCTGCAAATCCACAAGCTTCCGGTTGGATACAGATCAAAGTCATTAATCACAAATCTTGTGGAGAAGAAGGTAGGGAAAGTATCTAAGGTAGAGACTAATCTATCTGGTATTGGGAATTTTGTCAGAGCAAGGGTGAAATTTGATGTGAGGATACCACTGGCAAGATTCGTTACTATATCTCGTGGTGGGAATAGAGAGTTCTACAAAATTCAAGTTGAAAAGTTCCCGAAGTTCTGTGGTGCTTGCGGTATGCTGGGTCACACTCATCTCGAGTGTGGAACTGGTGAGCACGATGTTTCCAAGCTGAAGTGGGGTGATTTCCTGAAGGCGGACAGAGAAACCTGGCATGGTCGTAGGGGTTCCCTGGGTGGTAGAGGTGAAGGTTTGGGTGGTCGCCGTGGCGGCCGAGATGGAGGAAGGGGTCGTGGCCGTGGAGATTACTATGATTGGAGGGAACATCCTGAGCATCTCGCAAAGGTGAACCCGGCTTTGGAGGATACGGCCTCAAGTCCTAGTAAGATAAATGATGTGTCGATGGAGGAAGTAGAGAGAAATGCAAAAAAGAGACTGAATCTCGATGGTATATTGGCACCGGGTGATGATAATATTGATAAGGATACTCTCATGATTACGGATGGGACTGAGGGTGGAATAAGAGGGGAGGAGGAAGTTACAGATGGTAGGGAATTGGTGAAAGAAAACAAAAGACAGAAAAGTGGTAGTCAAAACTCCAACTCGTATACAAATTCAGTATCGGCGGGCTCCCTCGAGGGGTGCCGCCGGGAGCAATGAATATCATAGGATGGAACTGCCGGGGAATGCGCAAATCCTCGGCAGTTCATGCGCTCCTGGAGCTCCAGGGGCGGTTAAAACCAGATGTTCTTTTTCTGTCTGAAGCACATCTGAGTAAAGTGAAGGCAGAAAGACTGAAAATCAGATTAAAGTTTGATAACATGCTTGTGTCTGAAAGTGATGGGAGAAGCGGGGGATTAGTGCTATATTGGAATAATGATCTGAAGGTTACATCTTTTGAAGTGAGCAAGAATTTTATTGATATTCGTATTAATGAACATGGAGCTGATGGATGGCGGCTGACTGGGGTTTACGGTGAGCCAAGTGGGGATAGAAAACACTTGACCTGGGATTGTTTGAGGTCTTTGTATACAATGGTAGACTTGCCTTGGATGATGCTTGGGGATTTTAATGAAATTCTTTATGGAGCTGAGAAAGATGGTGGGAATCAGAGACCACAACGCTGTATGCAGGCTTTCAGAGACGCGCTTTGTTTCTGTAACCTGGAGGATATGGATTTCTCGGGTGACATTTTCACGTGGCGCCGGGGAAAGATGAGAGAGAGGCTTGATAGAGCTGTTTGTGATCCTAGATGGGCAACAATGTTTCCACTGCATGGGGTCATCAATGAGGACTTTGGAAAATCCGACCATAGACCTATTCGAGTATGTACAGAACTGAATGATGGAATGCATAAGGTTCCAAGCAAGGGCCCTTTGCGCTTCGAAGCACGGTTGCTCTGTGAGGAGTCGATCGAGAGTATTATCCAGACAGCTTGGGAGAGGGCGAAGACGGTACATGCTGATGCATCCTTACGTGATCATACACAGGAGGTGCATGATGCTCTACATGCATGGGATAAAGATGTGCTGAAAGGTCCACGGAGGAGGTTACGTGAACTACAATGTGATCTGAATGAGATCATGGCTGGGCCATTGTCGGATGAAGCTGTGTCTAAGCAGAGGGAAATTCAACTGAAAATGGAAAATCTTTTAGAACAAGAAGAGCTCTACTGGGTCCAGCGAGGTAGAGTTAACTGGCTGAAACATGGTGACCAGAATACGGCTTTCTTCCATCGTTCGGCCTCAGCCCGAAGGAAACGTAATTTTATTAAGGGTCTGAAGAATGATCAGGGGGTAGTCGTGGAAGATCAGGGGCAGCTCTGCTCTCTAGCCGCGTCTTACTTTGGAAATCTTTTTACTTCGGAGGTTCAAAATCCAGACCAGACGGTTATTGATAAGGTCCAGCCACGTGTGACTAAGGTTATGAATGATATCCTGATGGCTCCTTATGCTAGGGAAGAGGTGAAGAAAGCGTTGTTTAACATCGGCGATTTGAAGGCCCCTGGGCCGGATGGTTTACATGCCATTTTCTATAAACGGTTTTGGCATATTATTGGGGAGGATCTCACTGATGAAGTCCTGAGGGCGGTTAATTCCAGAATTATTCCAGAGGGATGGAACAATACCACCATTGTGCTTATTCTGAAAGTTGAGAGCCCTGAGTTTATCACGCAGTTCAGACCAATATCTCTTTGCAATGTGGTGTATAAGGTGATCTCGAAATTGATAGCAAACAGACTGAAAAGGGTTCTTCCAGATATTATAACACCTACTCAGAGTGCTTTCGTTCCTGGAAGATTGATAACTGATAATATTTTGGTTGCATATGAGTCCTATCATGCGATCAAGAACAAGAAAGTTGGTAAGTATGGTATTTGTGCAGTAAAGTTGGATATGCACAAAGCCTATGACAGGGTGGAGTGGACATTTTTTAGACGAATTTTGCTTCGGCTGGGATTCCACCCTATGTGGGTTGATCTGATCATGGCGTGTGTCTCGTCTGTGAGATACCAGGTGAGACTGAACAATGATTTTACTGATCATTTTAATCCATCCAGAGGTCTCCGTCAAGGAGATCCTCTTTCTCCGTATCTGTTTTTATTATGTGCAGAGGGTTTATCAAGCCTCTTATCTGCGGAGGAGAACTTGGAAAATCTGATGGGAGTGAAAGTGTGTCGCAATGCCCCTGCGGTCTCACACTTGCTTTTTGCGGATGACTCTCTAATCTTGATGAGAGCAGATTCTCGGAATGCTACTAGCTTACGGCGGGCTCTTGATGATTATTGTGCTGCTTCGGGCCAGTTGGTAAGCGATGCTAAGTCGAGTATTTTTTTCAGCCCATGTACATCTGTGGATACCAGGGTTGAGGTTTGTTCTATCTTGAATATAATGACTGAAGCGATAACGGATAAGTACCTCGGATTACCTCCGTTAGTCGGCATTGATAGAACAGATTGCTTTCAACACTTAATTGATAGGATATACAAAATCTTGCTTGGTTGGAAGGAAAAAAATATGTCTTTTGGTGGAAAAGAAGCGCTGATTAAAGCTGTCATTCAGGCCATTCCTGCATACGCTATGTCTGTCTTCAAGCTGCCCAAACAGATCATAAAAGGGATAATTACTGCGATATCCCAGTTCTGGTGGGGAGATGATGATCAACAGAAACATATGCATTGGTTTGCTTGGTGGAAAATGTGTGTACCAAAGAGGGAAGGTGGAATGGGGTTCAAAGATCTTCATTGTTTCAACCTGGCTATGTTAGCTAAACAATGCTGGAGGTTATTGTCTGATCCTGACTCTATTTGTGCGAGGGTGTTGAGAGCGAAATATTTCCCCTAAGGGGACATTCTGAATTGCCAGCTAAAGAAAAATAGTTCCTACACTTGGCAGAGTATTTGGGCAGGAATTCAAACCTTCAAGCGGGGACATATCTGGAGAGTAGGAGATGGAGCCCATATTAACATCTGGGATGATCCGTGGATCCCTAGCAGTCCAACAAGGAAAATTATGTCTCGGCGAGGTAATATTCTTTTTACTTCGGTTTCGGATCTTATTGATCAAGAGACGGGTACTTGGGATGAAGAGTTACTGCATAATCTTCTCTGGCCAGTAGATGTGCAAAGGATTCTGAATATCCCCCTTGCTACGGGAATGATGCAAGACTTTGTTGCCTGGCATTATAATAAATCTGGTATTTTTTCTGTCAAGTCTGCTTACTATATTGAGTGGGAACATCAGCATGGCTTGAAACTTAGGCGAACAAGCGCTTTTGGTTCTTCTTCCAATCTGCCGGTGTGGAAGACTCTCTGGTCGCTGCATGTTCCAGCCAAGGTAAAAATTCACTGCTGGAGATCTTTGTTGGGCGCAATTCCGTGTAATGGTGTTCTTGCTAACCGGCATATGCAACCTAGCTCGCAGTGTCAGCTTTGTAAAGCAGATTGTGAAAGCATAAGGCATGCATTGTTTCAATGTGGGAGAGTAAAGGAGATTTGGAGTCACCTTGGTTTAGTTGATCTTATATCGCATGTGTGCGAGAGAGAAACTGATGGTGGCGCTGCTTTGGAGGCTTTGTTACGGGATAAGAGAGCAAAGGCACCTCTCATTCCGGAGCTGGATAGAAACGATTTGATTGCCATGGCGGTTTGGTATATCTGGTGGGAAAGACGTCAAGCTACTCATGGGGAGAGGGTTCAATCCCCGGTTCGATCAGCACATGCGATATCAGTTCTGGCTCTAAACTATTCAAGAGCAAGAGGGAGTGGCAAATCAATGATGAGGCATGGGTGGTCGAAACCTAGGGAGGACTTTGTCAACCTAAATGTTGATGCGGGGTTCGATATTGATACTGGAAAGGGTACTACGGGTTCGGTGCTGAGAGATGATCGGGGACAGTTCCTTGCGGCCAGTTGTAGGGAACTCCCCTTTATTTCAGACGCCACGACTGCTGAGGCTACGGCTCTCCGAGACGGTCTACTTCTGGCAGGCCAAATTGGTTGCAACAGAATTGAAGTTAACTCGGATTGTTTGGAGGTGATGGAGATTATGATGGATGGGGGCGACTCAATGGGAGCAGCTGCGGCGATTTACGAGGAGTGCACCTTTTTATGTCGTAATTTTACTGAGGTAGTTTTCTCCCATTGCCCTAGAGAGGCTAATGTAGCGGCCCACTCAGTAGCTAGGTTTGGTGTTGGCCTCATGCAAACTGTCTGGCATGAGGATCCTCCCGATTTCCTGGTTCCTATTATCGCAAACGATGTAACTGTACTGTGATGGAAGCAGCAAGTTTCTGACGCACTCTTTTCCTTACCAGGGTACCTTAAGGGGACTGGAAGGTTTTTAATGAGGCGGCTTGCTTGCTTAATATATTGTTGGTTTAAGTTTCAAAAAAAAGGCATGCTGCTAGCTGAGATTTCAAGGTCATGCCGAATGGCCAGGGCGTAGTCTGGTAGCCTCGGGCTTTTTTTTAATAGAACCATACAATTTATTGATCAAATCATCAAAATGTCTTTACAAATTGCATCCTGGACAAAGTCAGGAGCGACACCACGCCACAAACTACTGGCTAGGTTCTCACACTTCCTCGCTAGTACATGAGCAGCGTTATTCAAAACACGAAAGACATGAACGGTCCGTCTCACCTGATCGGATACGTTGTATAACCGACAGACAGTCCGAGGCGATGGTGATTTTGGAGTAACCCTCCTCCCGAGCGAAGGAGATAGCGCGACGAACAGCAAGAGCTTCAGCGGTCTCTGGCGCCACCACATTGTCATATCGCTCGCAGCAGGCAGCAAGAAACATGCCATCATGATCACGAATAACAACCCCATCACCCATGCGACCGGTAGTTGCGAACAAAGCTACATCAACATTAACAAGAACAGTACCTTCCGGTGGTGGAATCCATTTAGCCCTCAAGGATGAAGATTCACACCTGTTGGCAGGAGCTGGCTTGTATAGGTTGTTTAGAATCATTTCTATGTAAGCTTTCACCTTCATCGCAGAAGGTCTTGGATGCATTGAAGTCTCACACTCCCTGGCCTTATTCTGTGCGTCCCAGATGTGCCACAACGTCACCATGGCACTCGTTGCTTCAACATCCGAGCAGCGTTCAAGAAAATCTAGAACCCGGGTTCTAGGAGAGATGAAACCCCGTCGCTGCAATTGAATTTTGAAATCAGTCCGAACCTCCTTCCACACTTCAATAGCAAATTCGCAAAACAACAGAGCATGCTCGACAGTCTCATGCTGGCCACAGAAGATGCATAAAGGTGAGGCTGGAATGTGATGTTTCTGTAATTGATGACCACATGGAAGACAATTGTGTGCAAATCTCCATATTGTGATCTTCATCTTCCCTGGAGCTTTGCAAGCCCATAATTTCTTCCACAGCTTTGAGTTGTCTTCGACGACAGAAGAGGATCCCTGGCCTCCTTGACTGCGAGCACAGGCAAACCGATCCTCCCGAGCAAGATGATAAGCAGACTGAACTTTCTATGTCCCAAAGCGTGAAAAAGGCCAGCAAGCGAAATCATCGCCACCATGATGGCTGATCGGAACCTGAAGTATCTTGGAAGCGATGTTGTCCGGGAACAGGAGGCGAACCCGGTCATCATCCCAAGAATTAGAGTCTTCTCTAAACAGAGAGTTAACCTTCATATCATCAGCAAGTGGGACAAGAGTCCGAACCGTTTGAGGAGGTGTATCTGGAATCCAATTATCGGGCAAAATACTCGTTTTAGTACCATCACCAATGCCCCAACGGATTCCTTTCTTCACCAGTTGCATGCCAAATTGGATACTACACCAAGTGTACGAAGAGGACCGTGGTACAGTAGCATTCCAAAAATCGCAATCTGGGAAATATCTGGCTTTAAGCACCCTAGCACACAGGGAGGTTTGGTGTGTTAAGAGACGCCAACACTGTCGTCCCAACATCGCCTGATTGAAAAGAGACAGATCACGGAAGCCCATTCCTCCAAGTGCTTTAGGCATGGACAACCACTCCCATGATCGCCATTGTAGCTTCCTCTTCCCATTCTCCATACCCCACCAATAGTTGGCAATTGATTTGCGCATTGAATCACAGTTAGAAACGGGAATTTGAAAACAGCTCATGACATAGGTTGGGATGGCCTGAATTACTGATTTGAGAAGAGTCTCCTTCCCTGAACGAGAAGCCGGCCTATCTAACCATCCATTCATATGTTGCCACATGCAATTATGCAAATAGTTGAAGGTGTGGGTTGGTGACCTCCCACATCTGTAGGCATACCCAAGTACTTCTCTTGTAAAGCCTCCGAGTGTACACCTAACCTCTGCATAACATCACCTTTAACAGCCTCCGGGCAGTGAGATCCGCATCCGGACGGATGAAAATGAGCCATTTTTCGCTACTCGCATTGTTGTTGTCGTCGCATGACATGAACTTTCGGAGAGCTGACCTAGGAGAAATTGCCGAATTTGCCATTTCGTGCAAAGGTTACACGAGTGAGGAAGGTAGAGCAAAACGGCGTGTCCCTTTGGGGACATGCGCCATAACTCCTCTCACCGTCCACTCCTCCTCTCACTCTCTCACGAGTAGGCAGGTCCAATCTGGATCATCTTCCAGCCGACCTTGGGCATGCTCCAAATTCCTTGTAAGTTCGTCAACAGCTTTGGACCCATCCCTAGGAAGATCATCGTCCTCACCAACATCAGGTGTAGCTAGAGGATGACCACCAAGTAAGACGGTGGGAAGGCCATCATCGGTCAGGGGTGGGAAGCCTTTTCCATTGCCCGTGACCTAAGGGTTGGATGCTTCCTCACCTTCCACAAGGAAGCTCCGGCCGTCTACCGTGTGGTCATCTTGACTAAACCTACACTAAGGTCATGACAAGGTGCCCGGACCATGGATATGCCACCAGGTTGATCATGGAAGAGGAAGATGTTTGAAGTGGTTGCCGACGTGTCGTGGCTGGTTCTGAACTATGGTTCTGTCATCTTTGGACTTTGGTTGTGTCAATCCTGAACTATGTTTGTGTCAGTATTTGTGAGTACTTTGGTTATGTTGATGATCTAGCTTAGGTATTGTCCATCTAAACTATGAAAACATGTCAAATTTATTCATGTGTTCTGAACTTTCATGTTGTTGGATGTGCACCAGTCTCGTAATAGGTTACCAGACTCAGTGTCGAGGTGCCAACCAAATATCAGGCTACTATGTTTGGGCTGCTCCATGGGCTTCTAACCGGGTAACCAAACAAATCGCCTTTGCCCAAATCTCCAGTGAGCGGAAAAATCCCTTCACGAGCAACCAAAGAACGCCAATTCTGGATCGTGGCCCATTCCGAACGGGCTATAAACTCTGGAGTCTGCCCCTAGTGAGCCCTAAAATCGGCACAGGCTACCAAACGCGCCCAAGTTGCTGCCAACTTGGTATAAGATGCTTAGGGCAGATGCCTAACTAAGCATCTCTCCTGTGCAAATAAGCACCCGCGCTTAACAAAATGTTTGTTATTACTTTCATAGGCATCCTATCTAAGCACTTCCATTGTACATGGACTAAGGATCATGCGGGGCTTACTCTATTTTGGGACGGATTTTGTCCTCTCTCTCCCTATATACACTTGGGGAGGACAAAATAAGATTGGGCTAAATGTAAGGCAAAAAATATTTTGATACAAATATCAAAATTGTCTTGACACAATGATTCTTTAAATTATCATGAATATAATCACTTATACAATGAAAATATCAACACACTAAAAGTATAAGTTGAATCCACAAACATACCGATAATGAAGCTTTAATGACGTCGACAAGTCCCTGCCAGTGACAAAGATCTACACTTCTTTTGAATGTCTTTTTTAATTTAAGATCAAGAATTTAATAAATATCCCGCGATTGGTGTAGCACACCATTAAGTCATTAACCCAACCATCAGACAACTTGGTACGCAACATTGTCTTGATGATCTTCGTAGTTGAGAAGGCCCTTTCAAATGTTGTCGTAGACCGAGAAAAGTAATACAAACTCAATGCGGCGGTAAACATGGGCGGATGCAGAGTGTCAGCAATGCGGGTCAGTTGCCCCCACTCAAATTATTTATCCTCTTGTAATTGCAAGCTTAAAGTATCATTTGCCCCCACTTAGCAATGGATTTTTTTCCTAGTTAGCACATTTTTGCCCCCCTTAAGTTTGATCCTGGGTCCGCCACTGGCGGTAAACTGCAGGAAACATGATGTGCTTTTCAAGTTTGACCATATTTTAGCCATGCTTGCAATATCAAGATAGGCTCTGCAATATTCAATTTATCTCAAAGAATCCTCATGCCCTACATGCATCCTCAACAATGCTCAAAACTTTTATCACTGCATCCTACATTGATTTAATGTGAGATAAGGTTTTGTAGTGACAACCCCATCTTGTATCTCTCAGTCGGACCAAACAAGTTTCATTCTTCCTCTTCCCGTTGGCATCTCACACTCTACAATATTAGCCAAAAGAATTTATTATGCTTATCAAGCAATATATCCTTCCTCCTACAAGATGAACTAGTGAGTTTGGCGATCATGGACACGTCATCAAACAAATCCTCGGTACCTTTGCAACATATATTGATAAAGAAACAATAAAGGGTAGTTTGGAACACGGGAATTTTGTAGAAATTTCAAAGGATAGGAATTTTGTAGAAAAATCTTCCTTTGTGCCGTTTGAAACATAGGAACAGAAAAATAAATCTCACAGGATTAGTTTCCAATGCTTCATGTTTTCCAGGAAAAAAAACATCTGCTCAAACCTCTTAAAATTTTTCCTATAAAGAAACGTTGCGTCCATGCCCTTCTGCTCGTGTGTTCGGCTTGCTCTAATGGCTTGCTCGTGTGCTATAACAGCCGGCCCAACCAGGCTGCATGCTCTAATAATTTAGATGATTCCTCAAGTGGCCAACTCAATTTTGGCATGCTCTTTGGGATGGTTGCAGGAAGAAGAAAGGCAATGGCTAATTGCTTGAGACTCAAACCAATCCTATAATTATCCTTTCCTACAATTTAATGGTTATTATTTTCATTCATGTGTTTTAGAAATTTTATAGGAATGGTGGAGCATGACATATGAATTCCTGTGATTTCTTTATCCCTGTGTTTTCTCTATCATGTAGTCTAAATGGGCCTTTATCAACTGCAATTTGGTGGACAGATTGGGACTCAGGCGGTCGCCGCGAGAGAATGTCGGGAACCCTAGAAAAAACTAGGCGAACTCTAGAAATTTTACTTTACTTGCAGGTATTTTTGGATTGCCTAACTAATATTATTTTCTATTTTCGTACACGTACATGACGCTTCGCTCCCTGACCTAGCCGCCAGAGGCGATCAGGGAGGCGCCGCCTTTTCCACCCGATCTCCACCGGCCGTGCTGGTCCCCTCTCCCTTCGCCTGCTCTGGCGGCGGTGGGGAGGGGGGATCTGGTCTCTCCGCTCTGTAGTTAGGGTTTGGTTTTGCAGGTCGTGGAGCGCCGTTGGAGTGGTGGGAGCGGCGCCCGAACGAATAAATCTGCCTCAGCTCCACTCCCACACCGGCGGTGTCCTTCATGGCGGCGTCTCGGAGTTGATGGCATCGTGTGTTTGCCGATTCCTCGGATCGGCGGCTTTCAGTTTCTTGGATGGTGTCGTCGAGGCGGAGGCGGTGATCCCATCAGGTGTGTTCATCCTCCTGCTCTGTCCCCGTTACTATGGCGTTGGCTCCGACGTCATGGTGGAGCAGGGAGGATGTGTTGTCCAGGAGTACGTGCAGACGTTTGTCTGCGTATGTGACAGACGGAAGATGGTGTATCCTATGCTGGGTTTGTGGATGGAGGCCGGCAGTTCTGATTTCCTCCCCCGACGCTGTAGTCGTAGGGGGGTATCAGTTCTGGAGTTCGATCGCGTGTCCGAGGACATGTTGGCTCGGTCTGATTCTTTCAACGACAATGGTTTTGCCTCCGGCAAACTACTTTGGAGGTCCGAAAAGCTGCTGATCAGCGATGGAGCCGCGTCGAGCTCGGGTGTTGTGGTGATCTGTCTTCCGTCCCTTTGGCGTTCGCTTTGGTGGTGTCGAAGGAGGAGGATTGACGAGGTTCTAACTCGGCAATGCCCATGTTTCGGGGCTTTCGATTCATGGAGAGCATGTGGGCGCTTGGCGGATTCGACGGCTTCAGACAGAAACAGGGGGTGCACACGAATTTACCCAGGTTCGCCCCCCGGAGGGTAAATACCTACATCCTGCTTGTCTGATCTTGTATTGCTGGTACATGTGGAGCTGTTACAATGGCGCGCAGATGCAATCTGGCGGAGGTGGGAGGAGATGGCGTGGCTAGCCTATGCGAGGTTGTGTTGTAGGCTATGCAAATCCGGTCGTCTAGGGGGCGCCCTTGGTGGCTTTATATATGCAGCCAGTTAGGGTTTACAAGTATTTCTTGCCTTCTACTCCAAGTCGAAGTGCTGGGCCTTGCGGGCTTCAGGTATCCTTCGAGCGGGCTTCTTCTTTGGCAGGAACCGGGTAGGCAACTATCGAGGACCGAGGGGTCATACCCTCGTCAGTGTAGCCCCCAAGTGCCTGGGATAGCCGAAGACTATGGCAGGGACTCCTCCCGAAAGTCTTCCCAGCCGTTCCCGATGTGAGCACTTGGCCTGTAGAGCTGCAAAGGTACAGAGGTCATTTAAGTAGTATGCTCGTTTTGGTACGAGATTTTCGAGCCACTCTCATTTAGAGCCTCGAAAGTGCTAAGTCGGGTTTGCAGAGGGATGCGCATAACCGGCCTGAGACTCACGCCGGGTCTCAGTTAATTGCATTGCTGCAAAGACATGCGGTTAGCTTACTCAGATTCGAGTCCCCCGACTCGAACCCGCGTGGGCTGGTGCTACCCCGACCCGAGCCGTGTTGGACTCACCAGGTCGGAGCCCAGTTCATTTGTGAGGCACCCGATGCGTCCATCGGTGCAAGCTTCATACCGTAGGTATGGAAAATTTCCGGCAGAGCGCGTTTGATACGAATACCAGGCCATCCGGTGTTGCAAACCGTGGACTTACCTTCGTATTTGACATACGGCATCCGAACTGGTATATTGCCACCAAAATTCAGGCATGTTGATTGAGGAGCGTTGATAGCTCGAAGGAAAAGGTTCAAAAAAGGATGATTCGAAGGTCTACAACTTGAGCTTGGATTCTTTGAAGTCATCACTGGGCCGAAAAGGTAACTCGAAGGACCGAAGCCTAGCTTCGAATGTCTTGAAGGCGCTGCTGGCCCGAAAGAGACAATTCGAGGGACCGAAGCCCTGCCTCGAATATCTTGAAGGCGCTGCTGGCCCGAAAGTGTAATTCAAGGGACCGAAATCCTGTCTCGAATACATCGAAGGCGCTGCTGGCCCGAAAGTTCGATTCGAGGGACCGAAGTCCTACCTCGAGTATCACGAAGGCGCTGCTAGCCCGAAAGTTCGATTCGAGGAACCGAAGTCCTACCTCGAGTATCACGAAAGCGCTGCTGGCCCGAAAGAGACAATTCGAATACAACTTCGATCGAAAATTCCCTCGAAGGAGCAAATGTTCAGCGAAAGACAGAGTCGTCGAAAAACTTTGTGTATATTCGGGTGGCACAAAAGAGAAGAGCAAAAAGGACCCCGAAGGAGACCCAATCGAGAGGCCGTCCGAGTACAAGGAGTACATACCTTTGAGGCTCGAAAGATCTTTCGCCAATCTTTGCCCTTTGAGCCGAAAAGAATTAACCTTCCCAAAGGAACGCGTCATCGCTGACGATATGCTTCGTCGAGTTGTCACATCATCTTCTGCAGGAATGGCCTGGCCCTGCCAGGACTAGACGTATGGTGGCCCCCCCGGCCGCGCGTCTCGGCCGTTGACAGAGTTTGACCGCACGTCCCGCGCGTGGGTGAGAAATAACCGGCGCAGTTTCCTTGATTACCATGCGTAGTGGACGCCGCGGTGCCCGCGTGCTGACACATGGATGGCTGAGATCAGCCCGGTCACTTCCACTTCGCCGTGGACGGCTGAGATCGGACGCAGATTCCCAGCGGTGGAATAAATAACGGTGGTAGGGTAAACAGTCCATCCCACTCCGCCGCCACCGTCTTCTTCCCCGCGCATTGCTCCTGTAGCTCTACCTTTTCACCTCCATTTCCGCAACACTCGCTGCGCCCTCAAGCCATGGGTAAAAGGAGCTCCACCGCTGCCGGCGCCGCTGCTGCCGCCAAGAAGGCCAAGACGGCCGACGCCGAAGGCTCCGCCATTGGCCGTTGGGTCCAGTCCAAGGTTGGGAACAAGGAATTGTCCCAGGCCGAGAAGATGGGCCTCCTGAAGAACGTGCCGGCGGAATCGCTCGCCGCCGGCCCGGAGATCGTTCCCCGGCCACCTCTCGGATTCCGGGTAATCTTCATCGCTTTCCTGCTGCGGGGTTTGTCTTTTCCCCCGCATCCTTTCCTCCGCGGCCTTCTTTTTGCTTACGGGATTCAGCTCCACGACCTGAATCCCAATTCCGTACTTCACATTGCGTGCTTTATTACACTCTGTGAGTGCTTCCTGGGGATCGAACCCCACTGGGCGCTGTGGCGCCGAATCTTTGCTATTCGGCACCCTCTGCCATATCAAACCGGCGGCTTTGGCGTTCAAGTGCGCCCAGACGTCGAATATTTCAACCTCCAAACGCCCGAAAATAATCCCGGGTGGAGGACGAAGTGGTATTACGCCAAGGACAAGTCCTCCGACGGCGAAAACTTCGGGCTCGAGGAATTCCATCCCACCGTTGTTCTTCGACCTCGCATATCCTGGAGACACGATCTTTCGGACGAGGAGCTGAAGATTACGGAGCCGCTGATGGAGAAGATCCAGCAGCTCCGAGCTACTCCAAAGAAGGAGCTTTCGGGGATCCAGCTCATCCGAACCTTCATCGAGCGTCGAATCCAGCCGCTCGCTGCTCGAGCCCACTGCATGTGGGATTACAGCGATCGCCGTGATTCGACCCGCATCTCCCAGGACGAGCTGCACGAGGCCGAAATCGACGAGTGCGTACGCACCGTCACGAACATCAAGAAGAAGGATCCCGTGCCGAAGATCTTCGGCGCCGTAGCCTTTAGCAAGGCCTTTCCCCGCACCGAGGTATGATCTTGCTCTTATTCGAATGCCTTCCTTATTTCTTAGCCGGATCGTCCAGTGTCGAATGCAGTCCTCCTCCTCGTGCAGGTGATTGACGTAGCCCGATGCTATCCGCCCCAGCCCGAGATGGGCGAATATCCGGGGCGTGTCTTTGCCGAAGTGCTGGAAGGGTCAACCTCCGCCGCTCCATCGCCACCGAGGGCCCCGAAGAGACAACGAGTCGCGGACGTTGTCGAAGATTCAGAAGACCTCGATGACACTCATTTTACTTCGGGGGATGATGGCAACAGCGCTATCCCCGCTTCGCCTTTGAGCCGCCGTCCTCCCCCTCGAACAGACAAGAAGGTCCTCCCGAAGTTCGGGATCGACGCGTCGTAAGTGTTCCTTGTCAAACTTGTACATCTTGTGGTCTTACTTCGAATTAACTGTCTGGTTCTCCCATTGATGCTTGCTTCAGATCTTCCACCGAGGAGACGTCGACCTGTCCTGGGGATCAAGAACAATACCAGGTTCGACCCCATGACAACGCCCTCGAACAAACGGCAGACTCACAGGAGAAAGCCACTGACGCTGCCACCCCCGAAGTCGCTCTGACGAAGCCTTCGACCTCTTCCAAGAAGAAGGCGACGGAACAAGAATTCGTGCTTGTCTCCTTGTCTGACGGGCCTTCCGGTCCTAGCAACCATGTAAGTCCGAAGATCTTCAACTTGCGCTTCGCGTGCTTGACCATTAGTAGCCCCCGAGGGTGAGTCTAAGTGTTCACACTTGGGCTTGCCCTCCAAACCATGACTCAAAGGTTAATCTTTCGCCCTGCCTTCTTTAGCCTGTTGTTAGGGACCTATCGAAGGTTTGTAGGAGCTTCTTCGCCTTAGAGGAAGAGAACCGGAAGCTGTCCGATCAGCTCGACGAAACTCGACGTGAGTACTGCCACCTTGCTTGTAAAATTTTGCTTTGTGTATGATATGACGCTTCTTTTTCTGACGACATCCTTTTACTAATTAGGGATTGGGGCCCAGGCTGCTGCTGACAAGACTTCCCTGAAATCTCAGCTGGACAATCTTGCCACTGAGAATTCGGGCTTGAAGGCTAAGGTCACCGAGCTGAACGACGAAATCGCCCGACTGAAGGGTGAATCGTCCGAAGCTAAGGAACGCGCGAAGAAAAGCCGTCTGGACGCCGAAGCCCGAGAAGGAGAGCTAACCCAGCGCCTGCAAACTTCGCTTGACGCCTTGCGTGGTAAGTTCTTCGAGCTTTGTCCGGAATAATTTTCGTTCCGAACAGTCCTGTTGTGACCTGGCTGTTTGCTTTTTCGTGTAGCTGCTGCCGAATTGGACGCCGGAGCTATGAAGGAGCCCGTTGGGATCGAATCCAGTGTTGGCCTCGCCGAACGCCTGAGTCGCAAGGTTGTTAACCTCCTTTCGCGGGTGCGGTCGACACTTGTCCGTGTTCGGGATACGTCTGTACCCGACTCGACCAGCGACACCATGGCGGGGATCCTCGAAGCTCTGGCGGTGAAGGCGGACGGTGAAGACCCGTTGTTTGCCACGGTACGCCGACTGGTAACCATCGGCACCGAGTCTGTCTTCTCCATGATGATGATGCACGATGTGGAGTTCGATGCTGACAAGGTCACGAGCACGTACCCGAAAGACAAGGACGGACGTGACAAGTCCGCGAAGACTTACGTCGCTCGTGCTCGTGAACTGGCTGCCCGAATGACGGGCTTTCTGGCCGAGAGGAACGAGAAGCGTGCGGCGGTGAGGGCTCGGAAGCGTGGCGCATCCGGCGCACCGTCTAGCAAGGCTGGTAGTTCAGCGTAGTGCGAGCAATGCTTCTAGCGCTCACTTGTAATTAGCTCTTGTGGTTTTAAGTCGAGGGCAGTGACTCTGACTAGGATTTCTTTCTGCTGTAAAAATTGCTACTTCGTTGTGTGGATCTGCTTGATTTTTGTCTTTCGAATGCACGTATGTGATGCCCGACTCCTCGTGCAGGATCCTTCGCTGACCTCTGGCGCTTGGCCCGTTTCGTATGAAACGGTTGGCAGTACTTCCGGTGCCCCCGAGCGAAGAACGCCTTCCTCCGGCGAATTGTCGCTAATCCGATCTTTCCGTGACCAACTCCAAACCACGCAGCGTCAACTGAAGGTGGTTACTGCCAAGGTCGACGTCGCTCTGTCGAAGGCGTCGCATGCTGCGGACTGCGAAAAATTTCTTCTCGATGAGATCGAGAGTCTTGGAAAGTCGTTGAAGTGTGAGTCCCTAGACCTCTTTCGCTGTGTATTGTGACTTGAGTATGCAGGATTTGATCTTCGGCCTCTTTTCGCAGATGTATGCCTTGATAGTGCGGCCGAAACCCAGCGCGTGAATGCGCATATTGTTGCAGCCCAGAATCATGCTAACTCTGTTGCTGATAACTTCTGGGCTGATCGGTCGAAAGCAATGAAGCTGACACTTCTTCAAGATAGGATTGCTCAAGCTGGTGTGTTGTCTGAGACGAGCCGAAGCGCCCTAGCACTGGTGCACCAGGTGATGTTCCCTTTGAACAATCAGCCCGAAGGTTTGCCGGCGCTGCTCGATCGATTCGAGAACGGCAACGCTGTGTATTCCTTTGTCCGGGAGCACCTGCGCAGCGGAGCTGTGGTCGCACTTGCTTTCGTGCGTGCTCACTACCCTGAGGTCGACCTAGAGCTTCTGAAGACGCTTCCTCCGTCGCTCAGCGGTCGATACAACATGGAGCACCATTATGCTGCTTGTAGAAATACTGGTGACTGTATCGCTAGACAGATTATCGTCGAAAGTGATCGGTAGAGGGCGAATCAAGGTGCCGCGGCACCATGAACTAGCCCTGTGTCTTTATCTTCACTCTGTACATGTATTGTATAACTGTGTTTATATTCGTCTGTGGTAAGACGGCGGAGATCCCGAGCGTCGATGAGGAGGGCGAAAGTTCTCAAGTGTAGGTCGAGAGAACGCATCCCTCGAACGTGAGTTGAGAGAGCGCGTCCCCAGAGTGTGGGCGAAGCCCCCGAGCGTGGGTCAAAAGGCTGAGCCCCCGAGCGTGGGTCGAAAGGCTGAGCCCCCGAGCGTGGGTCGAAAGGCCGAGCCCCCGAGCGTGGGTCGAAAGGCCGAGCCCCCGAGCATGGGTCGAAGCCCCCGAGCGTGGGTCGAAAGGCCGAGCCCCCGAGCGTGGGTCGAAAGGCTGAGCCCCCGAGCATGGGTCGAAAGGCCGAGCCCCCGAGCGTGGGTCGAAAGGCCGAGCCCCCGAGCATGGGTCGAAGCCCCCGAGCATGGGTCGAAGCCCCCGAGCGTGGGTCGAAAGGCCGAGCCCCCGAGCATGGGTCGAAGCCCCCGAGCGTGGGTCGAAAGGCCGAGCCCCCGAGCATGAGTCGAAGCCCCCGAGCGTGGGTCGAAAGGCCGAGCCCCCGAGCATGGGTCGAAGCCCCCGAGCATGGGTCCAAGCCCCCGAGCGTGGGTCGAAAGGCCGAGCCCCCGAGCATGGGTCGAAGCCCCCGAGCATGGGTCGAAGCCCCCGAGCGTGGGTCGAAAGGCCGAGCCCCCGAGCGTGGGTCGAAAGGCTGAGCCCCCGAGCGTGGGTCGAAAGGCTGAGCCCCCGAATGTACATAGATGTCAAATCATAGAACGGGGAATGTGAATTTTATTGCTTGGTGCCGAAGGCACAATGTTGGGCGCGGACTGCTGCCGACGCCTGATTACATGGTAGAGGGGGTAGAAGAGACAGCGTTGCTAGCTAAGGATAGAAACGGCGCAACTGCGCGGCGTTCCATGGGTTGTCTACGTCTTTGCCCATTTTCGGGTTGCGTAGACGATATGCTCCTCCCGGGATGACCTCGTGGACAAGGTACGGGCCTTCCCATGGCGGCTCTAGCTTCGACGTGCTCGTCTGCTTGAGGCGCAGCACAAGGTTGCCTGGCTCGAATGAGCGCCCGCGTACCCGTCTGCTGTGGTAGTTGCGGAGGCTCTGCTGGTAGACCGCCGATCGAACGAGGGCGACATCTCGAGCTTCGTCTAGCAGGTCTTGGGCGTCTCCTAATGCCTTGTCCGAATCTTCCTCGACGTAGGCGGCGACGCGAGGTGCGCTGTAGCGCACATCCGTGGGTAGCACTGCTTCTGCCCCGAAAAGCAGGAAAAAGGTGTGTAGCCCGTCGAGGAGTTGGGTGTTGTTCGCAGGCTCCATAACACCGAAGGCAGTTCCTCGACCCAGGCGCCTGCTGCGCGTTTAAGGGGTCGAAGTAGTCGCTTCTTCAAGCCCCCGCATACGAGTCCGTTGGCTTTTTCGACCTGGCCATTGGACTTGGGGTGTGCAACCGAAGCGTACTTGAGCTTGATGCCGAGGTCTTTGGCGAAGTCCTGGAATTCGCCCAAAGTGAAGTTGGTGCCGTTGTCAGTGATGATGCTGTTCGGGACGCCGTACCGATAGACAATGGACTCGAAAAACTTGACCGTCGTGGTCGCCTCTTGGTTGGTGACCGGAACAGCTTCTATCCACTTGGAGAACTTGTCCACTGCGACGAGCAGGTACGTATGCCCTCCTCGGGATGATTTGGGGAGAGGTCCCACTTGATCAAGCCCCCACTGTGCGAAGGGCCAGGCCACGGGGATGGTGTGCAGTTCGGATGCTGGTGCATGAGGCTTGGTGGCGAACATCTGGCATGCTTCGCAGTGCTGGACGATGTTCCTGGCATCGTAGAGGGTGGATAGCCAGTAGAATCCGGACCGAAAGGCCTTTGCCACGAGGGTTCGGCTGCAAGCGTGGTGTCCACAGGTTCCTTCATGGATTTCTCGAAGGAGGGCGATCCCATCTTCCTGCGCTATGCACCGCTGAAGCACCCCCGAAGTGCTTCGTTTGTAGAGCTCACCATTGATTATCGTGAAGGCCTTGGAACGCCGCATGACCTGTCGGCGGTGGATGGGATCTTCTGGGAGTTCGCCCCGTGTCAGGTAGGCCAAGTATGGCCTCGTCCATGTTGCTTCGACGAGCATGACTGTAGCTGCATCTTTCGGGGGGTCCTCCGTTTCTGCTGCTACAGGGGTGTTTGCCGACCGAGCTCCCGGACGTGTTGCTAACGTCGGGTCGATTAGTGGCTTGATCTTGACGGAACGCTCGAATATCTCTTCGAAGAAAACTCCGGGCGGTATTGGGAGGCACCTCGAGCCTACATTGGCTAGGTTGTCTGCCTCCTCGTTGCTTTCTCTGCCGATGTGCGTCACTTCGCAGCCCTCGAATTCGCCTTCAAGCTTGTCGTACATGGCGCGGTATGCGATCATGTTCGCGCAGGTTGCGTCGCACTCCTTCATGACCTGCTGGGCGATGAGGTTCGAGTCTCCATGAATCTTGATGCGGGTGGCCCCGCAGGCCTTCGCCATGCGCATACCGTGAAGGACGGCTTCGTATTCCGCCTCGTTGTTGGAGGGGTTCAGGAAGCGCATGCGGAGGACGTAGCGCATCCTGTCTCCTCGTGGTGACACCAGGACCACTCCTGATCCTGCCCCCGAAACTCGCTTGGACCCGTCGACGAAAATGGTCCAGCTGTTCGACAGGTCTGGGAGCCAGGCATCTGAGCTTCTGTCCATTCGGCTATGAAATCCGGTAGGACCTGCGACTTGATCGTGGACTGGCGCTGGTACGTGATTTCCCAGGGTCCTAGCGTGATTCCCCATAGCGACACACGCCCTGTGGCGTCTGGGTTGTTGAGGATGCTGGAGACTGGATTCGAGGCCACTACTATGATGGAGTGACACTCGAAATAGTGTGGCAGTTTCTTCCCTGTCATGTATATGGCGTATGCCAACTTCTGATAATGGGGGTATCTTTGCTTGGTCGGCGATAAGACTTCGCTCAGGTAGTACACGGGTCTCTGTACGCCGTGCTCTTTGCCCTCTTCTGCGCGTTCGACCACAAGCACTGAACTGACGACCTGATTTGTAGCCGCAATGTATAGCAACATGGGCTCTTTTTCTCGAGGTGTAACGAGAACTGGGGAGGTCGATAGACGGCGCTTGAGATCTTCGAATGCGGCTTGCGCCTCTTCTGTCCACGTGAAGTTGTCTGTTTTCCGGAGCAGCCGATAAAAAGGGAGCGCTTTTTCGCCAAGCTTGCTGATGAAGCGGCTAAGCGCTGCGAGTCGACCTGTCAACTGCTGGACATGTCGAAGCGTCTTCGGAGGCTGCATGTTGATGATGGCCTGTATCTTCTCTGGGTTGCCTTCGATCCCTCTCTCGGAGATTAGATAGCCTAGCAGTTGGCCGGTGGGTACCCCGAAAGAGCA
The DNA here is from genome assembly GCA_007115705.1 of Dactylis glomerata. NCBI lineage: Eukaryota > Viridiplantae > Streptophyta > Magnoliopsida > Poales > Poaceae > Dactylis > Dactylis glomerata. The sequence continues at coordinate 85,548 of QXEO01000744.1, read as the reverse complement.
CTTCTTCGGGTTAAGCTTGATGCTATATCTGTCGAGGTTGGCGAAGGTTTCTCGAAGATCGTCGAGCAAGATTTCTGCTTTCGCGGTCTTGATGACAATGTCGTCGACATAGACTTCGACGTTGCGGCCGATTTGTTCCTTCAGGCATGCCTGCATACACCGTTGATAGGTGGCTCCGGCGTTCTTGAGCCCGAAGGGCATCGTCATGTAGCAGTATACCCCGTGCGGGGTGATGAACGCCGTCTTGTCTTCGTCTTCTACTTTCAGCCGTATCTGATTGTACCCAGAGTAGGCGTCGAGGAACGAGAGGCGTTCGCATCCTGCCGTGGAATCGATGATCTGATCGATTCGGGGCAGGGGGAAGTAGTCCTTCGGGCAGTGCTTGTTTAGGGCGGTGAAGTCGATGCACATCCTGTAGATCTTGGTGTCTTTCTTTTCCACCATGACTGGTGGCGAAAGCCATGTGGCTTCCTTGATCTCTCTGATGAACTTGGCCTCGAGGAGGCGATTGATTTCTTCACCCATCGACTTGGCCTTCTCTGGGTTATACCGGCACATAGACTGCTTGACCGGTTTCGTGTTGGGAAAGATCTTTAGCTCGTGCTCGGCGAGTTCCCTGGGGATACCTGGCATATCTGCTGGACACCAGGCGAACATCCTCCAGTGCTCACGGAGGAACTCGACGAGCGCGCTTTCCTATGCGGGGGAAAGGGAGTTCGACACCCGCGCCGTCTTGGTTGGATCCGTCGGGTGGATCTGGTGTTCTCGGGTGTCTTTGGTGGCATCGAAAGACAGCTCTGGGGCGTTCTGCTGCGCCGGTGGGTCGATGTCCATGACAGTGGCCTCCCGAATGTGGTGCAATTCTTCATGCATCCCAAAGGTCTGGGACATGCTGTTGAAGTCTTTGTCGCAGTTTTCCGATCGTGCGAAACTGCCGCTGATCGTCAGTGGTCCTCTGTTTGCGGGCATCCGCAGCTTGAGGTAGGCGTAGTGGGGTACCGCCATGAATCGGGCGAATGCTGGTCGCCCGAGGATAGCATGGTACTGCGAGGGCCAGTCGACCACCTCGAATTCGATCTTCTCCTTTCTGAAGTTTGCTGGAGTGCCGAAGATGACGTCGAGGTGTATTGCCCCCAATGGGTACGTCGGCTTCCCTGGGACGATTCCGTGGAAGGAAGTCTCCGTTGGCAGGAGATTATGCAGTGGGATCTTGATCTTTCGCAGTGTGTCTGCGTAGATGAGGTTCAGGCTGCTGCCTTCATCCATGAACACTTTTTCGAGGTGAAACCTCCTATTTGTGCTTCGAGAACCAGTGCATGGTGTCCTGGGCGTGGGATCTTCGGTGGGTGATCTGACCGGTCGAAGCCGATCGGATGTTCGGACCAATTTAGGTATTCGGGAGTGGCCGGTGGCGCGTGTTTAGCGTGAAACACTTCTCTCGCGCGTTTTCGCTGGACTTTGTTCATCGGGCGCCCCCTCTGAATCATGGGCACGAAACCTCTTGGTGGCGGGAACTCTTCTTCCTCGTTGGCCGGCTGTCGCTGCTCGACTTGCTGGATCGTAGCGGCCTGGTGGCTTTGCTGTACGACGTTTGCTGGTGGGTTCGGCGGTGGCGGTGGAGCGTTGTAGGCTATCACCCCTGCCACTGGTTGCTCGACGTTCATCCTCTCCTGAAGTGCCCGGTTGAGACGAAGGAACTCCCTGCACTCGATGAGGAGGTGTGCAGGTTTTCGTACTCCGTCCTTGTCGAGGTACGTGTGCCTTGGGCATCCGCTATCAAGCATCTCCTCTGCCGACAGATGCGGCTGCCGGCGACGCCACTCCTTACTGGGTTTCAAATCACGGCTGCTACTGCCGTAGTAAGTGTTTCCTCGTCGCGGTAAGTCGCGATTGTCGTCGCGGTCCTCGTGCACGTAGCCAGCTGCTACCATGTCTACGTTCTCCGTGTTGTCGTAGCGGCTTCGGCGACCTTTCTTCCGGGATCCGGGATGGAACTGGTCCTTCGCATCGACGTCGCGTTCTGCTGACCGACGGCGGCTTCTGGGAGCCGAGATGGAGTCTTCGCCATCGGCCCATTCGTTCGCCAAACTCATGAGGTGGTCGATGGTTCTAGGCTTGCAGCGGCCTAGCTCTTCCTTGAAGTCGCGTCGAAAGAGGCCATCCCGAAAGGCGTCGATGGCCCTTTCGGGCGAGATGTTTTCCGTCGTGTTCCGGAGGCTGATCCACTGTGAGATGTATGATCTCAGGTTTTCTCCAGTTCTCTGTACGCACAGGCGGAGTTCTTCGAATGACGTAGGTCGTCGTGAAGTGCCTCGAAAGTTTGCGATAAACGCTTGCCGGAATTCTTCCCAGGAGCGGATGCTATCTGGGGCGAGATTGTTCAACCATGCCCTTGCGTTATCCTTTAGGTGTAACGACAGCAACTGAAGGGCATTGTCCCTAGATCCGCCGCTGATTTTTACAGCGGTTATGAAGTCATCTAGCCAAATTCGGGGATCCTGCTGCCCGTTGAATTTGACTATGCCGTCGCTGAGTTTGATTCCTTTCGGCAACGGTGCGGAACGAATCAGAAGGCTGAAGCATTCTGCCCCACAGAGTCCATCGCTGGGGCCGCCGAACGCTTCCGCCTCGCGCCGCGCTCGCCCCTGGTCGACTCTATGCTGGGCCAGACCATGCCGAAGCTCTCCGTTGAGAGGTTCGACCACTTGCGTCCGAGGCGCTGCGGCTGGCGCTGGTGCTGGGTGCCTGACTTGCTCCGGTGGTGGAGCGATTCTTGTTGCTGTCGCGCCGTGTGCTGAGCCAGGCATGCCTTGCAGCACCCTTACTCCTTCGAGTGCTAAATTTCGCAGATGTCGCATATGTTCGTCGCCGTTAGATGCGTTTGCGGCTATGTATGCCGCCGCAGCCATGATTGCTGCTTCCTTGGTTTTGGGCATCAATTCGGCCTCATTGAACTCTGCCTCCAGGTTTCGGGTGATATTGTGCATATCGGCCCCGGGCTGAGTGCGCGATCTTGATCGGCGTTGAACGCTCGATGAATAGTGGGATGACCTTTCAGCCCGCCTTTTGCTGGACGCGTCGGCCTCCTCTCTGCGCCGCTCCAGCACTCGCCTATCAGCGCTGATTTGATCTTTTTGCTCCTGGACGACAAATCGCAGTGCAGCTAGGTCGCTTGGGCTTGGGTTGGGACCGAAATTTACTTCGCCCGCGTAAACCCTCCTTGCGAACCGAATTTGATCGTGCATGAGCACCTGGCGGCCGCTATCCGCCCGGTTTCAGCCGTCGTTCTCGTTTCTGTCGCCATGCGATGCCATCATGCAGTGGCCCTCGGGCCACGGGGTCGAATCGTCGCTGATTTCGCCCAGCGCAGGAGGATAGACGTCGTCGCTTTCGACATAGGGTTCGACCTCGATCATGAAGTCAGAATCATAATCAGCTACATAGCCATCACTGGATGCGTTAGATTCGCATAATGAGGCGGTGCTTGCCGAATTGCCGATTTTCCCCTTAGCTTCGGGGTAGACGTCGTCGTCGTCATCTGAGCATGTGTAGTCTGAGTACAACCCTTCGACGTAGTCAGGGTCGTACGGTGCAGTGCGGAGTGTGAGGGCGTTGAGAGCCCGATCGCACTCTGATATCGTCGGGTAGACAGCTGCTGTGCCCCCCCGAGGATCTTCACAGCCGGCGATTTCATGAGATGAAAAATCTCTGGCGCCCACGTAGTGGTATGCGTCGCAGTCGACGCAATAGGCGGTGGTTGGGGATGGAGGTGGATCTTCGAAGTCGTTCGACCCAACTGATGGGGTCGAAGTTTTTGGCTTTGATCTCTCCTCCGATGATGCTAGCGACGCGCCTGTCGAGGGTTTGCCCCCGATGGTTGGTGGTTTCGTCGTTTCGGCCGTGAGCGGGGCCGATTCGGCGATGGAAAGTAGCTCTATCGCCCCGTTACTGTCCACGCGGAAGTTGAACAGTCCGAAGGCCATGTCATAGCCTCCGAGTGTTACCCCTGTCGTGCCTGAAGGGGGGTCGATGACGCCCGCCGTCGGAGCGAGGTTAATGGTGCTTGGCGAAACGCTGTTGATGACAGTCGAATCGACGGCGTCGATCTCTGGCTCCATCGGGTTGGCATTGACGATGGCCGGCACAGCGATGCCGGCGACGGTGTCGATGTCGATCTCTGAGGTGGTGTCGTCGTTGGTCGGCGCAGCGATGCCGACGACGGTGTCGATGTCGATCTTGGAGGTGGTGTCGTTGTTGGTCGGCGCAGCGATGCCGACGACGGTGTCGATGTCGATCTTGGAGGTGGTTGGTGATGGAGACGGCGAATCCGTAGATCCAGATCCCGTCGTCCCCACGGTCGGCGCCAATTGACGAGGTTTATCCCCGGCAATGCCCATGTCGAAGGGCTTTCGATCTAGGAAGCGAATTGGGGACCTGGCAAACTCGATGGCAATCAGACGAAAGCAGAGGGACACGAGGATTTACCTAGGTTCAGCCCCCTCGAAAGGTAAAAGGCCTACATCCTGCTTGTCTGACTTTGTATTGAGGTGGTGATGGTGATGATGGTGTTACAATGGCGGCGTAGATTGAATCTAGCCAAAGCCGAAAGCTCTGAGTTGTCGAGCGCTCCGGCGTGAGGTGGGTGGAAAAAGCGTCTAGGGTTTCGAGTCCTCCCTCCCAGCCTTTTATAAGTCAAGGCTAGGTCTCGGGAGTGTCTCTCAAGCCAAGTACAGATCGGATCGATCGAGGACTAGCCTAACTTGGACTCCTCGAAATCTTGCTTGTGCACCAAGTATTGCTCCTGGGCCGCGCCAGGCCACTGCCTTGATGGGCCTCGAAAGCCTTTCATGAGACACCCTTCCTGGACCGAAAACCAGGTAGGCGAATATCGGGGGCCCGTTTGTCATTCCTTCGTCAGTAGCCCCCGAGTGCCTGGGATAGCCGAAGACTATGGCAGGGACTCCTCCCGAAAGTCTTCCCAGCCGTTCCCGGTGTGAGCACTTGGCCTGTAGAGCTGCAAAGGTACAGAGGTCATTTAAGTAGTATGCCTCGTTTTGGTACGAGATTTTTGAGCCACTCTCATTTAGAGCCTCGAAAGTGCTAAGTCGGGTTTGCAGAGGGATGCGCATAACCGGCCTGAGACTCACGCCGGGTCTCAGTTAATTGCATTGCTGCAAAGACATGCGGTTAGCTTACTCAGATTCGAGTCCCCCGACTCGAACCCGCGTGGGCTGGTGCTACCCCGACCCGAGCCGTGTTGGACTCACCAGGTCGGAGCCCAGTTCATTTGTGAGGCACCCGATGCGTCCATCGGTGCATGCTTCATACCGTAGGTATGGAAAATTTCCGGCAGAGCGCGTTTGATATGAATACCAGGCCATCCGGTGTTGCAAACTATGGACTTACCTTCGTATTTGACATACGGCATCCGAACTGGTATATTGCCACCAAAATTCGGGCATGTTGATTGAGGAGCGTTGATAGCTCGAAGGAAAAGGTTCAAAAAAGGATGATTCGAAGGTCTACAACTCGAGCTTGGATTCTTTGAAGTCATCACTGGGACAAAAAGGTAACTCGAAGGACCGAAGCCTGGCTTCGAATGTCTTGAAGGCGCTGCTGGCCCGAAAGAGACAATTCGAGGGACCGAAGCCCTGCCTCGAATATCTTGAAGGCGCTGCTGGCCCGAAAGTGCAATTCAAGGGACCGAAATCCTGTCTCGAATACATCGAAGGCGCTGCTGGCCCGAAAGTTTGATTCGAGGGACCGAAGTCCTACCTCAAGTATCACGAAGGCGCTGCTAGCCCAAAAGTTCGATTCGAGGAACCGAAGTCCTACCTCGAGTATCACGAAAGCGCTGCTGGCCCGAAAGAGACAATTCGAATACAACTTCGATTGAAAATTCCCTCGAAGGAGCAAATGTTCAGCGAAAGACAGAGTCGTCGAAAAACTTTGTGTATATTCGGGTGGCACAAAAGAGAAGAGCAAAAAGGACCCCGAAGGAGACCCAATCGAGAGGCCGTCCGAGTACAAGGAGTACATACCTTTGAGGCTCGAAAGATCTTTCGCCAATCTTTGCCCTTTGAGCCGAAAAGAATTAACCTTCCCAAAGGAACGCGTCATCGCTGACGATATGCTTCGTCGAGTTGTCACATCATCTTCTGCAGGAATGGCCTGGCCCTGCCAGGACTAGACGTATGGTGGGCCCCTCCGGCCGCGCGTCTCGGCCGTTGACAGAGTTTGACCGCACGTCCCGCGCGGGGGTGAGAAATAACCGACACAGTTTCCTTGATTACCATGCGTAGTGGACGCCGCGGTGCCCGCGTGCTGACACGTGGATGGCTGAGATCAGCCCGGTCGCTTCCACTTCGCCGTGGATGGCTGAGATCGGACGCAGATTCCCAGCGGTGGAATAAATAACGGTGGCAGGGTAAACAGTCCATCCCACTCCGCCGCCACCGTCTTCTTCCCCGCGCATTGCTCCTGTAGCTCTACCTTTTCACCTCCATTTCCGCAACACTCGCTGCGCCCTCAAGCCATGGGTAAGAGGAGCTCCACCACCGCCGGCGCCGCTGCTGCCGCCAAGACGGCCGACGCCGAAGGCTCCGCCGTTGGCCGCTGGGTCCAGTCCAAGGTTGGGAACAAGGAATTGTCCCAGGCCGAGAAGATGGGCCTCCTGAAGAACACGCCGGCGGAATCGCTCGCCGCCGGCCCGGAGATCGTTCCCCGGCCACCTCTCGGATTCCGGGTAATCTTCATCGCTTTCCTGCTGCGGGGTTTGTCTTTTCCCCCGCATCCTTTCCTCCGCGACCTTCTCGTTCACCGCGCTGAGGTAACTCGGCACGAGGCAGCCGTTGCCGTCGTACGTCCTCGAAAAATTCGACCCCGGCAGTTCGCCCATGTCGAAGGGCTTTCGATCTAGGAAGCGAATTGGGGACCTGGCGAACTCGACGGCGATCAGACGAAAGCAGAGGGACACGAGGATTTACCCAGGTTCAGCCCCCTCGAAAGGTAAAAGGCCTACGTCCTGCTTGTCTGACTTTGTATTGAGGTGGTGATGGTGTTACAATGGCGGCGTAGATTGAATCTAGCCAAAACCGAAAGCTCTGAGTTGTCGAGCGCTCCGGCGTGAGGTGGGTGGAAAAAGCGTCTAGGGTTTCGAGACCTCCCTCCCAGCCTTTTATAAGTCAAGGCTAGGTCTCGGGAGTGTCTCTCAAGCCAAGTACAGATCGGATCGACCGAGGACTAGCCTAATTTGGACTCCTCGAAATCTTGCTTGCGCACCAAGTATTGCTCCTGGGCCGCGCCAGGCCACTGCCTTGATGGGCCTCGAAAGCCTTTCATGAGACACCCTTCCTGGACCGAAAACCAGGTAGGCGAATATCGGGGGCCCGTTTGTCATTCCTTCGTCAAGGATAGACGCTGGTTTTTTGCATAGGTTTATCCTATCTTTTCAGTTCTGTAAGGTCTGTTCGTTCGTAACTTGTAACTTGTTTTTATCTTATGAATAAAGAGCGGATTACAGTGTTAAAAAAAGTATTTTCTATTTTCGTGGTATTTTCATAAAAATATACTCCTATAAACTAGCTCAGAATCGATTATTCCTCGGCAGTATTAACAACCCCGCAGTTTTCTTTCTAAAAAATAAACTCCACACTTAAAAAAAATCTTCTTTTCGCATCAGCGACAGCTTGCGACGCATTGCTACTGTTCCCATACAACACCGCCCACCACTTCACACGTTCGACGAAATTCCCCCGCGAGTCCTCCACTGAGATTCGCCCGCATCTCCCTCGATTCCTTCCTCAATTCCCGTTTCGAAATCCGGCAAGATCGGAGGGTCTCGCCCGAACCCCACCACCGCGCTCGCCGTCCCGACCCCGGCCGGATCTCCGGGCTCCAGGGTTATTGATGGTTCTTGGGATCCGGAGGGCTGCGAGGCGGCGATGAGCAGGCTGGCGTCGGAGCTCCACCGGCTGCGGAGGTCGCCATGGGAGGTGCTGTGGTCGGCGCTGGTCTCATGCGGCCTGGTGCTCTTCTCGCAGCTCGCCGTGGCCATAGTACCCCGCCTCCTCCCGTCCATCTCCCTCCTCGCCATGCTCCCCGTCGCAGGTCAGTGCCGTGCGTGCTTGCTTTGCTTCCCCTGTGTCTCTTTCAGCGCAAATTTGACCCCGCTTCTGTTGCGTGCTGCACAGGTTTGGTATTCCTAGCGACTATTGTGGTGGGCAGGTTCTGGAGGAGGTTCATCGGGGTGGCTGCGTCGGCGCCGCTGTTCGTGCTGTTCAATGTCCTATTCTTGTGGGGTGTCTACGTATTCGTCATCCGGAGAGGTGAAATCTCTGCGCATTGCATCTGTTAGAATTTATGGAGGGTGCGTATGTCTCCTGTATTAGATATTGCATATTACCATGTCGCTGCAATTTGTATGTTTCTTTTTTTCCTTCTCTAATACTAGAAGGTAAGCATTCATCATAGATCAGTGCACTGGTACATTGCTTTAGATGTATGCTAATTTATCGAAAAAAAGATGTGTGCTAATTTTGTCGTGTTGTTTTGTGGATGGAGCTGAGAATTGTTGCTGGTGTATTGCGATTCGAGAGCACAGTTAGGTTAAAGAAATGTTATACTACATATTTTGTAACTATCTAGAACGGGTTTGTAGACAGGTTCCATAAATGGTTCTGGATTCAAGCATGTAGCTTATAAACTTGTATCCTTGCATTATGTATAATGTGCTGTAATTCTTTATGCCATTTTTGGAGCAGCTTATATTAGCAAATGAGTGTATTGAGCTTCTGATAGTATGCTAACTAGTCTTATGTTTTACAGACACGTCTTCTCTACTAGACATGCTACTTAATGCTGAGTGTGCGCTGCTTCTGTGGGGACTTTACAGGTTAGCTCCTCCACTGGGACATATTTTTCCCGTGATGCACTTACCAATTGTTGTTTGAAAAATAAAATGTTCATTTTAAACCTTAAATGGTTCTCATTCAAGGATGGACCCCAGAAGTTTCAGTCCCTGATCTTTTTAATCCTGGCAAATACTGACTTTGAGCTTATTTGGCACACTTGGACATCACTCGAATCTCATATCTTCCTCTTCCCCCATCACAAAGATCTCTCTCCTCCCCTTCCTTTCCCGCAGTGGTTGACAGGGAACGGCGATGTGAGGGATGAGATGGAGGGGGGAAAGGGCTAGTTGAGCCGTGTCTCATTAGGCCAGTGTTGGAGATGCATTATGGGAAGGAGGGAAAACTTCTGGGAAAGGGAGGCTCTGGCGGGGGAGGAATGTCAGGGAGATGCGGTAACTGGGAGTGAAAATGGGTACGTATGAGAAGGAAACGGATCTTACGTGGGGGCTAGGGATGTTAATGAGTGATATGCGATCCCGATTTGGATCACTATTTGAAGGTGTGCCAAACAAGCTGAAGGTCAGGATTTGCTAGAATTGGCCAGGATTATGAAGTTCAGGGTTCAAAACCTCAAATTTCAGGGTTGGAAGTTCAAGCCCTCGGGGTTTATCTTGGACTCCACTCTGAAGTTCAGAGTTTATAAGGAAATAATTCCATTTGGAAAAACTATGCTTAACAATTATTGCCCTTAGCATACCACCGCCTTTGGGATTGAGAGCTTAGTTTGAATTTCTTATTGCAGGATTCTTTCTGGTGATCCTGGCATTGTTGTATACGAATCTTCATTTTTGGAAGAGGCTGGCTGCAATGATTTCGTGGATGCTATATGCTCGAGTGAGGTGCTGAGCAAGTAGAGTTTTAAATAATTATTATGTTAAGTTGTTAACCTGAAACATGGAGTTCTTGCATTAACGTGCTAACACCTTTTGTACTTTTGGTGTAGAAGCATCCGTCACTCTCAAGAGCGAGGCACTGTAGCTGTTGCAAAGCAAATGTTAGAGGTTACGACCACCATTGTCCCGCATTTGGCAACTGCATAGGTACTATATTGCGTTTTGATATTTAATACAGCCTCTGTTTACTAATATAACACATTTTGGCAAGCTAATTTAGCTTGCCAAAAGGTCTTATATTAATGAATGGAGGGAGTAGTTCTCTATTGTTATTGCATGAGAGGTAAATGCACGCTCTAATTTTACACCATATTTTGCAGGACAGAAAAATCATAGGCTGTTTATGGCACTTTTGACAGGATTCGTTGTTGCTGAATCAACGTATACAATGTGTTCAACTAAATGTATGTGAATGTTTATATCCTTTGTTTGTGAAATGAATTCACAGCTGGGGTAGTCTTTGTTCTTATGATTAAAGACAATGTACACCATTTACTATTTTTGGACTTGCATGTTTCTGTGACCAAATAGTACTCATATTCATGGGTTTCCCTGCATTTATAGTGGTTTATTTTGTTTTCAGATATATCTAGATGCATAAATTCAGGAACTATAAGAACTGAGGTATCTCCTTCCATCGTCTTATTTTTGCATACTCCCTCCTTCTCAGTTTATAAGGCTTGCGCGTGCATCTAGGTCGTTAATTTGATCAACTTAATATACGGTAAATACTATAAAAAATATATCACTAAAAACTTTAGATGTTCTATTTTCTAGTGGTATAATTTTTGTACTAAATAATTTATTTTATGCAAGTCAAATTGACAACCTAGATGCACGTGCAAGGCTTATAAACTGAGAAGGAGGGACTACCTTGCAAAGTGATATTATAGTTACACTGTCAAGCCAATTAATCTGTTTTTCATCGCATGGAAATGATTTTGTACATTGATGGGGTCTAATTTATGCCAAAGTGTAGCACATGGAAATCATTTGTCGCCTTACCAAAACATGGTTGGCCTCTTGTTTTGGCCAATTTCCGTTCCAAAAGTACTAAAAGTAGAAAACATAACCTTTCCAAAATGTTTGCCGAATTTGGTCAAAATTAGGCAAGGGAAACTTCGTCTCTCAAAGGCACAAAACTAACGGCCCATGTTACCACACACAATGGTTGTTTTTGTTAAGCATTATGGATTTATGGGTGCAGCAGTGCACATTGACTTCTCATAAATGCTGATCTATCTTAGTAGATTGAGATATTCCAGGCACAACTTTCAGAGAACGTGTAATTCTGTGTGTTTTATGGTTACATGTCATCATATTGTAATACAAGGCATCATTTTTACTTATGACACATTTAACAATGGTTTCCATAAACTTGCCCTTTGTGATGCTATCTTTCATGACAAAAGTATATGTTCTATGTTTAATTGGCCCATCAAATATCATAATTATACATAAGGATTACTGCATGATACTTACTTCAGTTAACTTTACAGAATCCTTTATCTCTAAACATGGTGATTGGCACAATGCTCTTCTCAGTCCTCCAAGTGCTATGGCAGGTTTGTTTTTAACCTCTTTGATGCAACAACTGACCATAGTTTTCTTGTGTAAGCAAATAAATCTGCACATGCGTGAGTTGTATTATATTTGGAAGAAGAAAAAAACCTCATGTGTCTGATTTGTGGCAATATTTGCTTACTAGAGAGAGTTGTCTGCATACAATTAACAGTTCATCTCACAAGATAATCAGAAAAGGATTTGGATAGAATAGTTAACCATGATAATGTTTCAATAGATTATGCTTCATGAATTATCAAGAAAGAAGGAATCAAATGCTGTATTGTGTAGTAACTTGTCCACTGCTCAGGATCACAACTGCTGATATCTGCTGTCAGATGGTTTTGTATGCATCATGTGTACTCAAAGTGGCAATTTCTGTAAAAGCATACTCATCTAATGCTATCCTGATATAGATGCACACGGAAAGCATGCAAGTAGAATACCAGCTAGAATCGACCAAAGTATCTAAAAAAATCTCATCTGGTAAACCCTTGTATTTAGGGCTCGGTTTGAAATTTGGCCTGTGTTTTCTGCTGTGTCGGCGACAGTTTGTTTATCTCGAGCATTTGAAAGGAATCTTTTCATATGAAAGGGGCTGTGGCTACATTTGTGTTGCTGCAAGCCTTTGTCTATTACAACTGTGCTGATTACAACTGTTAACTATCTATGTTCGTTTCTCATATGCCCTGCGAATGCATTTTGCTGCTCCTTGCCAGGTCGTGTTCCTGATATGGCATGTATATGGCATCTGCTTCAACATCAAGACAGATGAGTGGGTAATGTCAAACTTCCCGTGCTTTGGACTCTTTCTTCACCAGTTGCAGGTGGCCTTCTCGTTTGCTGTTTCTTATAGCTAAGAGGTGAGATTTTCCAGATAAACTGGAAGAAATACCCTGAATTCCAGATGAAGGAACAGCCTCAGTCAGGTGCTGTACCTGTACAAATCTTACGGCCGGGCAAATCAATCTCTCTTTTGTTACTTTAATATACGATACACTTTTAACCTGTTTCTTAACCACAAATGCAGATTGTGAAGTCAAGTTTGTCAACCCATACGACAAAGGCATGCTTTGTAACATTAGGGAGTTTCTGAAGCCGAAATGATACTATAAGTTAAATCTTGGATAACAAGACCTGACTCATGCGAAGGCAAAACACAGGATAATCTTATAACACGCCAGGACTGGAGAAGGACACCGCCGTAGAGTCCCGAAGATATTTATTTGTTTGCCTGTCACTGCAACACTGATTCATATTCATTGGTTTGTGCATCATTTGGAGACTCTGGCAGTCTGGTGGCTGCCCTAATACGCAATCAACATTCTTTGAAAGACCCCCCCTTTGAACGGGGAGTGCATGCTGATGAATGCTGTGTCGCCACCCTAAATGTGATCTGTTAGCACGGAACATGCTCGGTCTTGTAGCTATAGAAAATGATATTTCAGTAAGTTCACGGTGTATTCCTGCATGTGGTTTGCGCTAGTAGATTCCATGTTTTGATCGCTTCGCCTTGACCAGGTCATTTCGCTGTGTTGACTGCTGTAATAGCAATTGCTACATGTTTTGCAGCCGTACTCTTTAAAAAAAATGTTTTGCAGCAGTACTCCGTCGGCCTGTTGCTATCATTTTCGCTGCCCACTAGCGATCGGCACAAGAAAAGAAGTGTTGCGTTGATGCGATGGCGAGTAGCCGCCAGCTTCTCTCTGCCCAAAAATGAGAGGGACGTGCAGCTTATCCGGCACGGGTAGTCGTTGTCGGGTTAAGATGTGCTTGCCGTGCCGGGAGAGCACACTTTCTCCCAAGAACCAATAGGCTTCAGCCACTTTCTCCCACAGATACCTGAACTTCGTAAATTCATTTGGTTTATGAAAATGTAGAGGGTAAACTGAAAACTACAAACGAACCGGCAGGCTGGCAGCACGATGGGAGGGGAGGAGTGTATGGTGCGGGCGCCCGTAAAATAGCGTGTTAGAATTTGGAAATCTTAATTTGCCTTTATTTATATTGTAACTTCCTTTCTTTTGCGAGAGGCCTTTATTCATCACTGTTTTTTAGATGCCTTTGTTCATCATTGTTGAAAGGCGTAGTAGCTGTAGCTCTGATTTCCAAACGGAGTAGATAAAGATGTCGACGTGTATTCCACGCCCAATCATTCTGTCGCGAAAAAAGGAGGTCGCTGGAAAAGAAGGGCCGGAAGAAAATGAGGAAACAAAGCCCATGACCACAGTTGGCACCGAGGAATTGGTCAGAAGACAGGGACACCACCTGGGGAAGAAAAGCAAGTTTTTCTTCAGGAAGAACACAGCGCCAAGGAAAGAGTCAATCACGCACGACGGATCTGATTGTGTTGATTCGATCGTCCCTACCAGCTACTGACTGCATGACTAAAATGAGATAAGAGCTTAGCACAAAAACAAATATGAAACAGGTAGACGTGGAGTAGTTTGGGTCTCAGCCATTTTTTACATGAAACCATTCGTAATCAATTCAACCGAGCAGCATTCCCTTGCAAAAAATCTTAAATTTGACGCTGTCGTTAGGGCACGTTCCACCCTGTTGACAATATAAATTTTCAGGGAAACTACATTGGAGAACAACGACCAAACTGTTATTGCAAGGCTATAATTGGTCCAAACAACAGGCATACCTCAACTCCCACGAGCAGCAATGTAACAGCAAATTATCATTTCTAGTACTGCACATGCGAACTTGCTTCAAACTCCATTGTTAACCGAAAGCAACCACTTTAAACAGATTGTAATTGATCATAGCCACCTACCACAGACTTCCTTAATGCCAACTACTAGCAACAAACTTTTCCAGCCAACAAGGAGATCTAGATCTGAGAAGTGGAGCATTTGTCATCACGGCAGGTAGATGATAGATGTGGCATTGCCAGTACACTGTCATGGGTATATTAACAACAGGCTAGCATCGACAATGTATACACAAGTTTATAGTATCAAACAGTATGAAAGAACATCAGCTCAGATCATGTAATCAACTATAGATGCATGCCGCGTATTGGTTCCAAACAAATAGAATTACATATATAAGAGAGACCAAAAGGTTTGATCCAGAGACAGGGGAACAACAACCGACTGATGCTGGACACACACAGCCCCGAGGTGTAAGATCACAAAATACAGAACAAAAATTCACAGGGAACTGTAAGGGGTGAACAAAGAATAGCTCAGTAAGTGGGGTAGTAATACCCGTTCGCCATCGGCGCGTTTGGCATCCCGTACGGCATGGCTGGGTTCGGACCGAAACCGTTGTTGTAGGTCCGATCGAGCCTCGCCAAGCTCGACGGGCCCTGCATGCCGTCCCTTTGGTACTGCTGCCACATCGTCTGCTCCTGTGTCAAGAACTGCTGCTTCTTCTCCATCTCTGCCATCTGAACGTAGGACGGCGGGGCGAAGGTAAGGGATGCCGCGAAAGGGTCCCCACCAACATTCTGCATCGAACCGTCCGGTGCCGGAAGTGCCAGCATCTGTGTTTTCTGTCCAGGCGCAGGTAGCGCGACGCTGCTGGAGCTCCCACTGGTTGCCTGCGCATTGACATGCTGGCGCACGACACCTTGGTCATACATACCGTTCAGTAGCAGCGGATCCATACCACCTGTCATTACAGCCTTCTGCTTGGACAAGTTGCTCGCTGTCTCCACGAGGGCAAGCTCCCAATCTGCCTTCCCAGGCTCAGCTGCAGGATTATCCCATGCCGAAGTCGGCTCGTTGCCACCGTTGGAAGGGAAGGCCTCCCATGACCCATTGCTACCGCCACCAGCTGCAGGTGGCCCTTGGAAGAGAGCCAGAGCAAGCCTATTACCTTGCTCATCAGCACTCACGGTATCTTCCCTAAGGTCAACCAAGTCACCCTGGGGCTGCGGCGGGGGCTCTGGCTTCACCTCTTCCTCCACCTTCTCAGGCTCAGGCTCCTTATAATCCTCTGGCGCAGGAAGCGCCTTGATGGTGTTCATGTCCACCTCAGGCTCTTCCTCCTTGACAGGCTCAGGCTCAGGCTCCCGTGGCGGGCTCTTGGCGCGCTTTGCCCGGTCCCTCATAAACTCCTCCAACGTCTCCAGCAACTTATCAGTGACACGCTGCACCTCCGGGTACTCGGACGACCTCGCCACCCCGGCGTCCTTGCACCAAGCATAGAATGAGCAGAGCTCATCGATCTGCTTGGCAGCACTGGCATACGCCTCAAATGCCTTCACACAGTCAGCGTATTCCATGTCAAAGAACCTGTCCAGCAGCACGGCGAGCACCTCGCAGATATCAGCGTAGAGCTGGAAGCTCTCCCTCACCATCTGGTACAGCGCAACCAGCACCATCCTGCTCTGCTTGGCGCCGCCCGTGGGGCGGCAGGCGAGGAACCTGTCGAGCAGCTGCTGCAGGTGGTGCATCCGGCCCAGGACCCGCTCCGGCTTCATGTCCCTCACAGGGGTCGGCGGCCTCTTGTCATCCGCGTTACCATTCCTGTCGCGGTTGTCGTCGTAGCCTCCGTACCCGTTCCCCGGAGGGGAGGAGTAGGAGGGCGACCGGCGGCCATACGGGTCGGGGGAACCCCACTTGTCACGCGGCGATGGCCCGTTGAGGCTGGGGGTAGCGTTGTTGTTGGAGCCGCCGCCGCCCTGCTTGCGCTCGTGGAGGAGGAACTCGAGGCGCTGGTCGAGGTAGAGCGCGTAGGTGCGCACGAAGGCGGAGTGGTCCCACGACCCGGAGTGCGCCTCGTCGCGGAAGTCGGAGAGGTTGAGGAGGCGCGTGCCCCGGCGCGTGGCGTGCAGCAGCTCGCGGTGGAAGAACGGGTCGCCGTCGGTGAGCAGGCGGTGCACGAGCATGAGCGACTTGAGCGCGACCACGTAGTCGCGGGTGCGGGAGAGGCGCTTGGAGCAGCCGGCCACGGCGGCGGCGACGTGCGCGCGGGACCCGCCCGTCAGGTGCAGGATCTCCCGCACGTGCCGCTCCTCCGCCGGCTCGTCGTCGTGGCTCGTGGTCTTCACGATGAGCACGTCGAGCTCCGGCGCGATGTTGCTGGTCACCTTGGCCAGCCCGATGCTCGTCTGGTCCTTCACCGCCCCCAGCGCCTTGCGGATCGTGCTCGACGACATCTCCGCCGCCGACAGACCAGCCGCCCGGTGCTGTTGGGTTTAGATCTGGCGGAAAGAAGACGTGCTGCAATGATGAGTATGGCAGATTTCATCAAAACCGGACGCGGATCTCCGGTATTATTTCGCTGGGTTTTAATTGGAAATAAATCAAGGTATCTACGGAGCTCGAGATCCCCGGAGATTTCCCTACCAAAAATACATACGCGCCGGGGCTGAGAAAACTCAGCTCCAGATCATCCATCAGCTAATACTACGTTCGGCAGCTACTCTGCCGCGTCCCGGAAGCAGCAGGTGCTCCTTCTGCGGAGCTATCAACGGAATCCATCTACGATGCCGGCGCAGATCCGGGGAGCTAGATTGGAAGGGAAAAATATTACCTTTTGCGGTAAATCCGGGGCGCCGGGCGGGCGGGAGGAAGCAGCTCGGATCCGAGAGCCTCTCTCTCTCCCCTGCCTGCCTCGCTAGCTCCTGGTCGGGAGTTTGACCTCGCCTTTGAGAGGCGGAGGAGGCGGCTGAGGTCCTCGGAGAAGAATGGGAATGAGGGAGGTAGACGGCGAAAGGGGAAAGAAATGGTGCTCCCGGGGCGTTTGGTGGCTTGCTGTTTTCAGATTTTTATTTGGGAGCGGGAGGGAGGGAGGGAGGAGCAAGCAAAGCAAAGCAGCAGCGAGCTTCGCGTGGCTTCCCTTCCGTCTCAATATCGTATCGGTCCCGCTGGCGCCGACGCCGCGCCCACGGGTCGGTGAGTCGGTACTGCTCGGCGCCTACCTCCGCTTGTTTTCGCCTGCTTTTTTTTACCTTCTCTTGTCGCGCCGACGACGGTGAGATGGAGGTCAATGCGGTGTGCGGCACGGCCGTGTAGGTGTAGTGGTGGTTGACTGGGGCGGTGCGGCGCGGTGATGTGGGTGTGCCAGCGCGTTCGCATAAATGGAAGCGTGACGCCGGAGGGTCGCCGTGCCGTTGACGTCGCGGCCTGTGGCCGGCTCGTTCCGGCACGCGGAAGCCGTCTTTCATAGTGGATCGCACTAGCAGTACCAGTGTTGAACTGTCACTGTCGTGGGGTGATTGATTCACGGACCGGCCATGCCTCGGTGCTGAGTAGAGACCTTCCATCACCGAAGAAGGCCTCGATGGCCTCCTCCTTCCTCACGTGTATGGGCTATTCACTTTGCGGTCATCAAGTTCCTTGCCACAGGCTCATAGATGTCTTAATTCGCTGTAATCACCTTGCGGGTCCAAAAGCCCTTATCAAATAGCTTAGAGGGTCTTTTTTTGGTAAAATTTGTTTGAGCCCAAATCCTAGTGTTTGAATTAGAGAGAAAACGTTTGAACTCATAATTTCCGTTCCGCTGCCGCTTGCTGAGCCCACCTTGTCAGGTTTACCCGTTATTCCAACAGAACTTGACTTTGTCAGCGTTAGAGTTCCGTTGTCACCGTCTTCTTCCCTGTTCTGTCGTCCTCCCCTGTTCTGTCCGCCCGCCCAGCTCGCCGTCGACCCCTCGCCGTCGCTACGCCGGAATCGAGCTCCCCGTCGTTGACACCACCCTGGTGCTAGGATCTCCCACATAGTGGCAAGGGCTCCCCAGGTCGCAGTTCCGGCTCCTCCCTTCCCCCACAGATCTGAGCTCCTCAGATAGGAGATCTAGAATCGCTCCCTCTAATGTCTCTAATGGCGACGACACCTATGGAAGCGCGGCAATCTCAGAGGAGATCGGCTAGCTGTCTCTAATGGCGACGGCGGCGGTGGCCGTTCCTGTGGACTTGGTGGCGGAACCTCATAAACATCTAGTTTGTTGTTATGTTAATTTTCACCGAATTCATCTCTGTAAATGCGAATCTCAAAAATGAAGAACAATAAATGTAGATTTCAGATATGAAATTAAAGAAGAAACACTAAATCTGAAAGTTCATAATATTTGGTTGCTTCAAACTTACAGAAGCTAGTTAGTAACACAAAAGGCGGCATTAGCCTTGTCTATACAAAAGCTATTCTTCAGAGTTAGTCTAACACTAACTATACTTAACTGAAGAAACTAGGGGAGAGCAGCCTTCATGGAAGTTGGCATACCAAAATGCTGCGAATGGCTAAAGTTTATAGCTAAATCAACCGGAACTGAACGATTTCCCTTCCCGCCTAACTCCTGCTGCTTTTCTCCATTCAGCATGCACGTCGTGGCTTCCCCTTCCTCGGGCGGCTGCGCTCGCCCTTGGGGGAGGAGGGCTTTCCGCGTTTCTGGCGGAAAAGCGTCTGGTTGAACCTGACCAGCAGCGCCCTCGCGAGGCATTCTTCAAACGAGTAGTACGGCAGCTCTTGATAGGGGTCGTATTTCCTGGTGAACCGCAGTCGCAATGATAGATCAGTGTAGTTGTGGTTCGCCGGAGGCGCATAAACACGCCATATTGTAGAACTCGATATGGACCGCTTCCTCACCCGCCGCAAGTTCTTGTTGGTCTTCGACGCCGGGAAGCCGGTGAATGGCCGACGACCACGCTTCCCCAGCTTACCCCACTTCAGCTTCATAGCCCTTACCTCGGACAGAGCCGGTGAGTATCTAGACCTTGGGGAAACCCTCCTCCCCGCCTGCAACGCCCCCGCCGACAACGCCAACTTGGGGAAGTTCATGACAGCCGCTATTGGCACCTGCACACCGGCTTTGACAAGGCATGTCATTGCCTGCCGGATGGGGGCTTGATATTGGAGCGTCGGCGGTGGCGATGCCATGAGCTACGACGAGCTTAGGGTGGGGACTGTGAAGTGGGGAGTGAGACAGGGGAGGAAGACGCGTAGCAGCCTTAATCTGCCCCGTAAATAAAATAACAATGACTGTCCATGTTTATCTACTTTGCACACAAAAAGCACAACACGTTGCAACCAGTTAATACAAACAATTCAATTTACAAAATCATGTACGAGTTAAGGCACTTCATCATAACAAGATGATTTTAGTAAATACAGTATAAGCATGCAGAGAAGAATACAAGTAATCATAGCCTGCGCAACATATTGGCATATGGTTTAGACTACCAGGTGACACAATAATATAATAACATAATTAACTAACTGATAGCAACTGCGCAACATATAGGCTACATTTTTTCAACATGAACAGACATAGCCTCCTGCCCCACATTCAAGAAGGTGAAGATGCACACATTCCCTTCTTCTATCCACTAGTGGAAAAAGGGCTATAGGTGGCGCACTATTTTGGTTATGCGTGGCGCATATGGAATGCGCCACCAATGCCACGCCACTAGTAACAGTTTATTGGTGGCGCATTTGCCATATGCGCCACGCATAATTTGCCTATGCGTGGCGCATATTGCTATATGCGCCACTAGTAGCCTTTGAAAATTCAAAAATTTCAAAAAAAAAAAAAAAATTGAAAAAAAAACCATTTTTTTTTGAAAATCATAAAAATCGAAATAATGTGAAAAAACTATTGTATTTAAATTTTTTGAGGATTTTATCACATGAGGAACATTTTCAAATCACACCGAATTTCTTGACTTCCCGGTAGGTCACCCATCCTTAGACTACTCCGAACTGAGCACGCTTAACTTCTTCATTCTATTTGGATGAGCTGTCCCTAACCTATCAAAGTTCTTATTAATATTACTATCATATCAATCCTCTTAAGGCCTATGTGTGCTTGTGTATATATATGTGTATGTGCATATATGTGTGTATATGTGTGTGTATTTGTGTATATGTTTGTATATGTATATATGTATTATGTATATGTGTGTGTATATGTGTATGTATGTCCACGTATATGTGCGTATATGTGTGCGTACATATGCGTATATGTGTATGTATGTCCGTGTATATGTGCGTATATGTGCATATATATGCGTATATGTGTGCGTATATGTGCATATATGTGTATATGTATATGTATGTCCATGTATATGTGCGTATAGGTGCGTATATGTGTGTATATGTGTATATACGTCCATATATATGTGCGGATATGTGTGTATATGTGTGTATATGTGTATGTACGTCCGTGTATATGTGCGTATATATGTGTATATGTGCGTATATATGTGTATATGTGTATGTATGTCCGTGTATATGTGCATATATGTGTGTGTATATGTGTGCATATATATGTGTTTATCTGTGTATATGTGTGTGTATATCTGTATGTGTGCTATATGTGTGTATATAACTAATCCAAAAGTTTAATCCAATAGAAATTATGATATAAAAATAAAAATAAAAATAAAAATTTGAAAATATAAAAGTGTGAAAAGTCTATTTTCCCTTTTGAATTTTGAGATTCTAAAATTTGTCGAAACGACCCTAGGTCGTTGAATTCGGATGTAACTTTTCGTTCTGATACTTTTTCATATAAAAAACTTTTTAATCCGACTTCGTATGCAAAAGTTATGGCCGTTTTACCGAGACATAAAGTTTTTTTGTAAAAAATATCAAAATTTATTTTTATTATTTTTATTACTTACTAGATCACATAACATAACTAAATCTGATTTTTTGAATTTTTTTCAAACCTTTTATCATTTTCCTTTATTTTTTAAAAGACTAAAAAGGCAACCCACCGGGGGGGTGGGTGGCGGGTGAAAAAAATTCCCCCCAGTTACAGGATATTTTGTCGACGACCTTTTTGGTGGGTCCCGCCAGTTATGCGTGGCGCATTTTAAACAATATGCGCCATTAGTAAGAAAATTATTAGTGGAGCATATTTGCAAATGCGCCACTAGTAAATACTAGTGGCGCATATTAAATAATATGCTCCACTAATAAAACATCTATCTATAAGCCTTTTTCCACTAGTGATCGACGCTTTTTGGAGAACCTTAGGCCAGTTTGCTGTCATCTGGGCAACATCGTTGCCCTGATGGGTGAAGCTTACATTATAGAAACCATCTTGCTCACCGCAATATGTTGGAATGGTGCATGGAAGATAGCGGGCGAGGTGGGCATTGCTGTACTTTGCTGAAAAGTACTGAAGAACAAGAATACAGTCAGTTTTTGAACACAGATTCATGTGCATGAGAAGATTAAAAGAGTCAAACAGATTACCATTTTTGCCTTCCCACGAAGAACATGTGACTTCTTCATCTCATAGATATAGTATGGAACTGTTGGCCTCAGTTTAGCAACCATTGCATTGAGATCGGTAATCTGGCGACCAGTGAGATTGATATTGCTTGCAAACACACAGTGTGCTTGTCGAATTCCAAGTCACCAGTTATCTTGGAACCTAGAAAGAAATGCACTACTTAGTGATCTTTACCTCCATAAGAATGTATTAAAAGATCATCAGACCCATGTTAGACAGATTCACACATCTGCGAATGACGATAGTCCCAGCCGCCCTTGCAGGGCCACGATAGGATGAGAGTGGGCCCGATGTGAGTCTACGTGCCTTGGCTTTAGATGTCTTGGAAGATGAGATAGTCCTTGGCTCACTATCTGGATCAGGACCTTGATATGAAGGGAGGGGGTAATCCCTATTGGTTGTGGCATTCTTGCATTTCTTGATAGAAGAATCATTGATTTTAAATAGCTTGAAATAATCAACAGAACGGTTCTTTCGGCTAGTACAGGCATCAGCCTAAAAATAGAGATTGTGCTTATTACAATGTTGTGTAGCACCTAAAAACACCATTGCCAGAAATAGAAATTTGTATAACCTGCACCTTAGTGGCGATATGGTCAATCGTTGGGTCCATCTGGAGACTTGCAAGCTTTTTTAAAAGAAATGGGCACCTATTTAGTGCAGACATCTATTTCCTTGGAATAATATAATATGCTATAATTAGCAGTATGTGCTACTACAATTTGCAATGACAGTACCTCATTCCATATCCAGTATGAAGTAAAATCTACTACCATATCCAGCGACAACTACCCTACAATAATAGAGTGCGTACAGAGGTTCCCCAGCCGTGCCGCCCATCCCAAAATTTAAACTCGACAAAATTCAGCATACTACATAAATTTCATTGAAATTTAGATAGTTTTTACAAAATACGGCGAAATATGAAATAGACTAAAAGAGGTGTGAAAGGACACAGATGTCGCCTAGAGGGGGGTGAATAGGCGATTAAAACTTTTACGAAAGGCTTGTACAAATGCGGAAATAAACTAACGTTTAATTTGACAAGCTTACAAAACCTAGTACACTAGACTCACCTATGTGTACCAACAACTTATGCTAAGCAAGACAAGTAGCAAGGTGATAGCAAGATATATAACTTCAAGCACGATGGCTATCACAAATGTAAAGTGCATAAGTAGTGGAGCTCGGATAAGAGTTACCGAGGCACGAAGGAGACGAAGATGTATCCCGAAGTTCACTTCCAAAGGAAGCTAGTCTCCGTTGGAGAGGTGTGGCGGCTTAATGCACTCCGAACGCCACAAAGGCCTCACCTTGAGATGTGGTAGCACAATGCTCACCAAATGCCACAAAGGCTCACCTCAAGATGCGGAGGCACGCTACACACCAAACGCCACAAAGGCTCACCTTATTCTCCTCGCGCTCTCGCACAAAGCAAGATGCCACGATCCACTATGGGACACTTGAGGGCGGTCACCGAACCCGTACAAGCTTGGGGCAATCTCCACAACTTAATTGGAGGCTCCCAATAATCGCCACAAAGGCACCACAAAGGTTGGAGAATCTCCACAACTTAATTGGAGGCCCCAAGTAAATGCCACAAAGGCCACTAAGCCGTCTAGGGTTCCAAGAACCCAAGAGTAACAAGCTCACGAACTTTCACTTACCGAATCTCCGAGGAGAACTCAAACCGATGCACCAAATGCAATGGCAAGAGCACACAAAGTGCTCAAATCCTTCTCTCCCAAATTCTACCAAAGCAACAAATGCTATGGAGGAATATGAGAGGAAGAACAAAGGAAATCCACAAAGAACTCCAAGATCTAGATCCAATAGGTTCCCCTCACTTAGAGGAGATTTGGATTGGTGGAAATATAGATCTAGATCTCCTCTCTCTTTTCCCTCAAAAATATGCAAGAATCATGGGAGGAATGGAGGGGGAAGGGCAAGCTTGCAAAGTCAACAATGGAGGAGAGAGAAGCCCAAATCGTGTGTAGCCCAAGGAGGAAGAAGGGGTATTTATACCCCCCACGAAAACTAGCCGTTGCTGGGCACTTACCCCGGAGTCTCCGGCCTTGGGGGACGGAGTCTCCGGTGCCCCGGGGTCATTCGGGGGCCTCAGGTCGGACGAATCAGGTGCCAGGCCGGAGTTGGGCCAGAGACTTTGCGTCTCGGGCCGGAGACTCCGGCCACCAAAAAACTGGCAGCAACACCAACACGAAAACAACCATAACTTGAGCATCCGGACTCCGTTTTTTATGATCTTGGGCTCGTTGAAATCACGACAACGAGCTCTACAAGTATATGCATAGAAACATCATAGTCCAACAAGTGAGGATAAAACCAAATGATGAGAGGTTTGACCTCTCTTCAAAGACGAACCGGTAAAACCTCCAAACACCAAAAACTCAATAAGTGTTTCATGCAAAATCCGTTTTTGATGAGCTAGAGCTTGTCATGGAAATAACCACAAGCTCTAGAACCTCACATGGATAAAAGCCAAATAAGAACCAAGAAAGATGATGCCAAGAATGCAAAGGTTTGAGCTCTCTTCGAATGATGCGATTAAGTTACTCACTCGAGAGCCCCTCTTGATAGTACGGCTACCAATCCTATAACCCGGTCTCTCAACTAACATCATGAGACTGATAAGAAAGAAACCCTATCAATATCATACCTTTGCCTTGAGCAAAATCCACTTGATCTAGATGATGACCGTCTTGTCTTCCTCAAGCTGGAACACCTTTCTTGATCTTGCTTGCTTGGTGAAGTCTTGTGAATTGCTCCCCCATACACCATTATGGGAAAGACTCTCGTTAAGCATATCTTCACTTATCCATGATCACAATATATATGGCAAGCTTCAAGCATATGATCTCTTCTAGATTCCATCTTGAACTTGCGCTTCGGCTTGATCAATTCTTGAATCAACTCTTCTTTCTCCACAATGATGGTGTCTTGAAGATTCACATGAGAGCTCACTCAATCTTATTCTTCAAGACACACTTGATATAGGCTCAACTAGTTTATGATCAATCTTTGGATAACTACTTGAATAACACCTTGGCCATCATATAATCTTCTTCATTGTCTTCTTCATACAACCTTGAAACCAACAAATGGTTCAAGCATTGTCTATGGACAAGTCCTACAAATATAACTTAATGCAAACATTAGTCCATAGGGATTGTCATTAATTACCAAAACCACACATGGGGGCTCCATGCTCTTTCAAGGTGGTCTTCAGTCGGAGTCCTCGCCGGCGGCGAAGTTCACCGATGCGGCCGATGGTGCTGGCAGTGAATCGTTGGACGGCCCAGCTCCGTCATCGGACAGGCGGCCGGAAACCATCCCGCGGCAGCGACGGTTCTCGCCGGCGGTGAAGTTCACCGATGCGGCCGATGGTGCTGGCGGTGAAGCGTTGGACGGCCCAACTCCATCATCAGACAGGCGGCTGGAAACCATCCCGCGGCGGCGACGGTTCTCCTCCGCCGCGCGTTGGCTACGGTCGCGCTCGGCCTCCTCGAGGGATGAGATGAAGATGTGGCGCTCCTGCGCTCGCTGCGCCGATGCGTTGAAGGAGGGGAGAGGGTACTGATGCTCGCGGCGCGGGCGCTCCGCCGCCACCTTCGAGAGCCCTACGACCACGTCCGCCCGGAAGAGGCGTCTCTCAGCCTCCGCCATCGCAGCCCTCGCCGCTTCGATGTTGCGGTGGTGGGCATCGGCGCGGGCGGTAGTATGGTCCTCCGCCAGCCTTGCCGCTGCCGCCCTCCTCTCGGCGGCCATGAGCTCCTGCGCCGCCCGGTCGCGGCGCTGCGTCTCGAACGACGCTACGATCACTCTCTGTTCCGCAGCGGCCTCCTCTGCCTCCGCGTCCGTTGATAGCTCGGCGAGGAACTCCTCGTCGTCAGAGTCCTCCTCCTCCTCGCCCTGCGGCGGAGCTGGGTCCTGTGGCGGCGGTGGCGGTGGAGGTGGGGGCGGTGGTGCTGGTGGCGCGCTGGAACCGCCTCGAGGGAGTATGGCGTAGGTTGTCAAGAGACGGCGAGGCATTTTCTACCGGCAGTTGGAGGATGTGAACCTACCGTCGAGGCGACGACTTATTTATAGCCGGGAACGGGGCGGGAAAACGAAGGAGAAGCGGCGGGAAGCACGCGACATGGCATTCATTTCCCGCCGACGCGTGCTACGACGCGACGGCTCGCTAGCCCGTTGCAAAGTTGTTTCCGTTTGCAGCGCCATTACTGGGCACAAGAGACAAGACGAGTGGAGACGACGAAGCGTCGGTCGTGCCGCTGACAATGGGCCACGCGGCGAGCCACGCATTTAGGGGGGTGGTGGCGGGGCGAGTGGAGATGCTCGTAGGTCGAGTACGCGACAGAGCTAAGAATAATAGGGAGGCGACTTAAAATCACCGTACGTGCTCGAGGCTCACCGCCGGCGATCTAGGAAGAACGCCGGCAAGGTTCCCTTGGAAGCGAGAGGAGAGCGGACGGTTTTCTCCGAGGACTAGGAATCGAGCGGCACTTACCAGCCTACCTGCAGCGGAGGAGAGAGGACGGTCTTCTCCGGGGACTGGATTACGGCGCCGCGCAGGGGATTTCATCGCCGGAGCTGCTAGGGGAGGGTTTTTTGCAGCGCGCTAGAGGCAGGGGAGTTTGGATTTGGGAGAAATAATGGTAACAGTGGGGCCAGGGGAGTGGAGGCAAGGCAAAGAGGTGGGTGAGGAGCCCACGTTGCCACGCGGCAGCTACCAGACGGCGGCTGACGCGTTGCAACAGCTGTGCCGATAATGAGTGGGTCCACGAGCGTGGCAGAATAGAACACAAGCCTTATTTATATTAGACTTGCTTTCGAATGAGCATAACTTATTCTTATAAAACAGAAAAATGCATAATCATCCCAAATTGTCTTATTTTATGACCTGATTAATAGGACCATAATACATGCCATATCTTGATGTAATAATTAGACCTCGAACAAATTTAGATCAGTAAATAAAATTTAAAAATAATAATTATTCTAACAGTATAAATACGATGTGATCATCGAAGCGGGAGCTATATCTTGACGACATGGTGTTGATCCATGGGGTCAGTGGGAATAATCGGTAAAATTGTATGCACCATACACAAGGTCACACGTGCACCATCCCATTCATACATTTTTCCATGGAACCTCACCAAATCTCGGTTTCGTATCTTGATGTAAACATAGCCGTCGTCACCATTTTGGTGAGATTGGACGATCCGCCACCTGGCATCCTAGATCTTGCTGAATAGAACACACGCAACCACATAACCTGCTGGTTGTAGGTTCGGTGTTACAATGGCTTCCAGGATCTTAGTCTGTCGAATACCATATGTCACCCTTAGCTGATAGATGACTATACGGGAGATCCTAGCTCTCTTTGCGGATTTGATATCAATATTTGGTGATCGCGGCTCAGGGTCATCGTCTTCAGGGTCATCGTCTTCGCCATCACCTTTTTTGTTCCCTTCATCCCCTGGAAAATTTCTTGGACTTCCTCCGTTGAGAGAACCATACGGATCCGCGTCAGATTCAGGTTCCGGATCAGAATCTTCTTGCACATCCTCCACCTCTACAACCTTCAGCTTCTGACATATGATACAACACGCGTTTAAAATCAAGAAATGTTCCTTTTATACGTTTATACGCAGTACTAACATATTTTGAAAAAAAGACAGTCGTGTGTAGTACCTTGTCATCTTGGCTAACTCGTTTGGAAGAGCCCTCTCCGGCGAAAGTGCGCTTCTTACCCGCTCCTCCGCCCGCATCCATCGATCAATGGTTAAGTTCAAACTACAATAGGGAGTAAATCCTGACTTACAAGCGGGAATAAAAACTATACGAATTAACCCTAAAATATTGATACATACCTCTGTAGCTAGCTGAAGATGGTTTACCTATGTGGCTGAATTAGTGTTAGCCATCCGTCCCTTTTATAGAGACTTGCTAGGAACGGACGTCCCTATTTTCACGTATCGGAGTAGTGGAGAATAGGAAAGGATAACGTTTCTATCCATTAATCTGTTGCAGAATGTTCGGCGGTGATCTAGTAAATTTTTTTCTGCTACCCCCATTGTAACATGTGTGTCGATGACGAGTGGGTCCCGATGTCTCGTGGGTTCACGAGCTGGGCAAAGTCGAGTGAGACAAACTAGTCCAGGTTTAGCATCCGAAGCATGTGGGGACCCACTTGTCTGGGTAAGGTTTTTTCTGACGTGTGTCTGGGGCCCCAGTTGTCAACAGTGTTCCGGGCCTACGTGGGGCCACATGTCATAAGGGTTAGAATTTGTGGCCAGTGGAAAAACCCAAGCAACAGACGCGTGGTAGCAAGTCGGGATGAGATTTGATAGGGTCAAGTAAGTTGACGAGACACGCCGCAGTCTGACTAGGCGTGCTCAAGAGATGTCAGTTGCATCATCATCGCTCACTCTACTCTAGCGACTAGTTCAGCAATTCCCAACAACTTAGGGTGTGAACCCTTGGTAGAGATGTGCATCTTTGCATTCCCAACAACTTCTGAAACTAGTGTTTTTTCAGTTTACACATAAAAAATGCATTTCCTATTTTTCAGGTGGCTAGAGGGGTCAAAACAGGTGCTTTTTTATGAAGGGGCCACCAAGGGCAGTGTGCAAAACATCACCATTCTAATTTTCATGGGTGGGGGACCTACCAGGGGTGCCACATCCAGGAGGTTAGGAATTATCTCGGCCTGCTGCCATGTAATGAATATTTTTTGCCCTAAATCCATTTAAATCTAATTTTGCACTAGGGCTACAAGAAATGCACACCAGAAAAATAGGGGGAAAATACAAGGAGGTCCCCTGTGGATGTGGGACCCTAGAACCAAGGCCAGACCATGGTTCCCACCCCACCTGGCAGACATCGATGGCACCGCGAGTTTGACCTAGATCTCGAAGGGGGGCCTGGGGAATTCAGAAAAAATCAAAAAAATGGAAAAACAGTGCATGGAGTCATGGTGAGTGATGCATCACCTAGGAAAAATACCAAACATGCCATCCCAAGGGTTCACAGGTGGACTCTCTCACAGAGAGGTGCTCCCAGGCAGGAGTTCTCTTGGTCTCCCTTGCCAGATGACCATGGTTTGCGCAAGTTTCACAGCAAACTGTAGAACCATGGTCCCATTTTTGGTGGAGATGTGCATCTTTGCATTCCCAACAACTTCTGCAACTAGTGTTTTTTTAGTTTCCATATAAAAAATGCATTTCCCATTTTTCAGGTGGCCGAGGGGTCAAAACAGGTGCTTTTTTGTGAAGGGGTCACCAAGGGCAGTGTGCAAAACATCACCACTCTAATTTTCATGGGTGGGGGACCTACCAGGGGTGCCACATCCAGGAGGTTAGGAATTATCTCGGCCTGCTGCCATATAATGAATATTTTTTTACCCTAAATCCATTTAAATCCAATTTTGCACTGGGGCTACAAGAAATGCACACCAGAAAAATAGGGGGAAAATACAGGGAGGTCCCCTCTAGGTGTGGGACCCTAGAACCAAGGCCAGACCATGGTTCCTACCCCACCTGGCAGACATCAATGGCACCGCAAGTTTGACCTAGATCTCGAAGGGGGGCCTAGGGAATTCAGAAAAAATCAAAAAAAATTGGAAAAATAGTGCATGGAGTCATGGTGAGTGATGCATCACCTAGGAAAAATACCAAACATGCCATCCCAAGGGTTCACAGGTGGTGACAAGGGTATAGATAATAGAGCCCGTTAGTTGAGTACCTGACGAGGGGTTAACTCGACAAATGTCCTAGATGAAGGACTTAGGATCGGGGAAATAGGGCGTCGGATGAACTCGAAGGTAAAGTTAGTCGAAATAGGTATGTGTCGAAAATAAACTTGGGTGTTCAACCTGGCTTTCTTTCAATCTGCCCTACGCCGTCCCCTCCTGGCCCCTATATATAGATGGCCAGGTCTCGAGGATCGGGTAGGGTCCGATACAGATTACAATATCGACATACGGTAGGAACTCGTATTCGACTACTATTACAATTGGGCCTGGCCATACGGCCCTCAGGGGTACTCAACTAACAGGCTCTATTAGCTATACCCTTGTCAGTAGCCCCTGAGATTCTACCAGAATTGCAGATTCAGGTTGAATCTCTAATCTTCGACTTTGATCAATTCTTCAACTTCTTCTTATCTTCAAATCTTCGACTTGGTCTTTCGACTTATTTTCATGATATTCTTTCGCAAGGGGTTTTGATGAACAAGCCTAACAACTCTGACGGATCAAGAGGTCAGTTAACTGCCGAAACAGATACTTGTCACCTACTTCAAATTCAATCCCCTTGGACTTGAATTCGGGATACCGGTCAAACCCATTCTTTTGCTGCATTTAGGACTTACAAAGAATGAATCCCAGTGGTTCTCAGGGTACCCAGTGCGTCCACCAGGATTTTCTTCGCGTCGTAGACACGGATACATACCAGCAGAGCGCATCCATGTGCGTATACCAGGCCACACAGGACGGATCCCGGGGTCTTACCTTCGCGACAAGTCACGGCATTCGAGTTGCGTTGCGATAACGCAACTCGAGAATCTCATGTCGCAGTCAATTTTTGACTGAAAATATTCGGGTTTCTTTCAACCATAAAACTCGCTCCCGATGGGAGTAACACTCCTGCACTTCTCCAACTCTGATGCTTTTACCAAGAAATATTGTCGGGTGCGCGCTCAGCGCTCCCGATGGGAGTAGCCCCCGAGGCTATAGTCGAAGAAGACTTTTTTCGAGTATAGGCTCAAAATATAGCGTAGTCCATCATACTTCAACTCGAGATACTTCAACTTCGAGATACTTGTAAGAATATCTTCTTGTGGAATACTAATCCACCACTTCAGAGAGAAGTTATATTCACCATTCTTGAAAAGAATAACCCTCATGGCTATAATCAAAACTCCTTCGTATAGAGTCTTGTGCACCTATTATGCACTTGTCGGCGCCATCTTTTCCTCTTTCTTATATTATCTTTTTTATTTGCATCAATGAGTACGTCACTCCATACCATTGCGAACCGTTGCGTGGGCAGTACTGTAAATTTCTTAACTTTCGACCGTTAGTGGGCTTACCGTTTCCTATCTTTGCGCCACGTCTCAGCCCACGATCCTTCTCCCAGAAGATATATAAGGGGGATCGTGGGGAATCTTACTGTTTACCAGCTCTTTCTCTCCGCTGCCTCCATTGCTGATCTCCTCTTCCTCCGTCTCTCGCGCATAGCCCCCAAGCGCTCTGCGTATTAGATGCGCGTGAAACACCTGGCCACCAAGAATACCATGGCCAAGATCTCGTCCTCCACCAACTGGGTGCGCTCCACCATCACGAAGAAGGAGGTGGAGAAAGCCAGGGCGGACGGCCTCATCGCCGCCCAGGATTCCATCAAATTTCCAAGCACTGAGCGGATCCCGGAGCCCCCGAGCGGTTATCGGGTAATGTTCCTTGCTTTCCTCCTCCGTGGCCTTTCTCTTCCTGCCCACGAGTTTCTCCGTGGGCTCCTCTTTGTTTATGGTGTGCAGCTTCACCAGCTGACACCAAATTCCATTCTGCACATTGCTTGCTTCGTCACTCTTTGCGAGTCGTTCCTGGGCATTGAGCCCCACTTTCTTCTCTGGAGATCAATTTTTTGTCTCTGCCCCAATGTTGCGTTAGCTAGAAAACCCGAACTGGGCGGGGCCGTCGTTTCTGTGCGCCCTGAAGCACAATACCTTGAATTTTCTATGGCCGCATCTGTCCAAGGGTGGAGGACCAAGTGGTTCTATATCAAGGACCGCAAATCCTCTCCTGAAGATGAATACGGCCTACCTCCTTTTGATGCTTCCCAGGTTGTAAAGAAATTAGCTTCATGGGATACGCTCCCCTCAGATGCGGAAGTTGAACAAATTCTTCCTCTTCTTTCTCGCATCAAAGCTTTAAAAGGAGGTCAAGGAGGCGCTTTATCGGGTATTCAACTCATGGCATTTTTCATTCAACGTCGAGTTCAACCCCTTCAACACCGCCTTACCAAACTTTGGAGTTACTCTGGCTTGGAAGATCCTACCCGCATCTCTGAAAATCTGATATCGAAAGAAGATGTCGACAAGCGAGTCAGGAATCTCACCAAGCTCACCAAAGAACATGTAGTTGCTGATTTGGCTGCTAATTTCTTCGACTCTGTGCACCCTCTTCCTGAGGTATATATCTGCTTACTTCCTGACTTCTTGTTGTCGAGTTTCGTGTTTCTCAAACTATGTCTTCTTTTTTCTTACTTATTCTAATAATCGCATTTGTGTGCAGGAACACCAATTTCTCCTCTCACGCCCCCCTCTTCCAGAGACAGGGCCCCTTCCGGCTGATCTGGCCAGGTCTGTATCTGAAGCCCCCGAGGCTGATGACAATCAGGACGGAGATGATGCCGAAGAATCAGAAGAGGACACTAGTTCGTCGACATCGCTTCCTCCTGTGCAGCCTGAAGACACTGGCTTGGACAAGAAGAGGAAACGAGTCGACGAGTTTGCTTCTTCGAGTTCCTCTTTGCGACAAGTAGTTGCGGAGAAATCTCCTGTCTTGACAGAAGATATGGATCTCTTCGACCTCCTGGCATCGTAAGTCTTTTTATTTGAGTTCTTCATTTGCATCTTTTCTTGCCTTGTTTCCGTCATGTTACTTATAAATTTTTTGCTTCGCGCAGAGATGACGAAGAACCGTCAAAAGCTGCCACAGCTACTCCTTCAATTTCTCATGCTGTTAGTGATGAGCCCCCGGCTCAAGAAGTTGCGCCTAGGGTTACCAGGGCCTCTGTAAAGAAGGTTCCTGTGCCCCGAAACCCCAAGCGCGTGAAGAAAGCTAAAGAACCCGAAGTTTCTCTGGAAGCCCATGAATCCTCGGCTTCCCCCCATGATGTGAGTAATTTCTCCTGGCTTATCTCCCTTGCATATGCTCGCACTTCTTTCCCACTCTTTTTCTTTTTCTTCTCAGGCTTTATTGAAGAGATTTGTCGCCTTGGGCACCGAATGTGCTGAGTACCTAAAGGTTGCGAAAGCTTCCGAAGGTATATTCTACATCCATTAATGGTTTTTCCTCCTTGCATATCTTATGTTATTCATCTGACTTCTCTCTTCTTCCATTGTAGCTGCTCTAGCAATAGCCAATGCCCGGATTGCGTCACTGGAAGCGGAGCTCCGTGCTTCTCAGAAGCTTACGATGCTGCGGCCACTGCCAAGGCAAATGCTGAGAAGTCGCAGAAATCTGCGCTTGGTAAGGCGAAGAAAGCTGAAAAAGCTTTAGCTGATGCCCATGAGGATCATGCCCAGCGAGAGCAAGCCGTGGCGGAGCGTCTCCACACAATGTCCGCTGCTGCTGAAAGTAAGTGTTTCGCCTTGTCTCCTATTTTCGACTTCTGTTACACTGTTGTACTCGCTGACATTTTTCTCTTCTTTTTCTCTTCTATCTGCAGGATTTACCGGGGTATCTCCGTCGTCCCTGCCACCGGACGATGATCCTTTGATGACTGCGGTTAACCTACTCGAGGGGAACTGGATATCTATCCAGGAAACTTTCGAGTTAGTTAACCGCGTTTTATCACGATTGTTTGTCGGGTTGTGGCCGAAGAAAAGGGCAGCAGTTCCGAAGGACAACTTGAGTACTCTAGCGAAGTCCTTCGATACCACTGAAGACCCCACCCTCCAGTTGAAAGGGCTTTCTATCAAGCGTGGCGCCGAGGGTGCTATTGCACTGTCCCTTGCGCATGGTACGGACTTCGACTGGGAAAGGGTGAGCACTCCCCATGGCCGCACCCGCGATGAGATGAAGGCCTTTTTCGAGAAGGCGAAGAAGTTGGCACCTGCATTGGTGACACTTATTTCCCCTTCGGCATCCTCTGCGGCATCTGCTGCACCATCTCCAGCTGTGGAAGATCCAGTGCCGCCGTCGACTTCTGGCGAGGAATCGGCCGTGCCCTCTTCTGCCACGGAGCAAAATGCCGAGGTGGCGTAGACTCGGCTCTTTTGTAGTTTCAAGTTTCTTCTTTTTGAATGTAAAAACTTCTGTTGCGCGCAACCCGAGAACTTTAGTCATAGGGTTGTGATCTTATGTAAATATATCTTTCTTATGAAGTTCTGTGCTGCCTTTCTGAGATGTTTCTTCCTTTTCTTTTGCTTTCAGTTGACGCATGTCGATGACCCTTTGACTTGCGGGCCTGCTCCTTTCTCTGCCAATACGTTGAACTCGAAGATTCTGTCGCCTCCTAGTCGATGCGATCAATGCGTAGAATACTCTTCAAGGATTTCTGACCTTGAGATTCGCTTGACTTCAGCGAAACGCCAAGCTCAGATGGCGTTTGATAAGGCTAGCAAAACTTCTGCCTTGACGAAGCAGGTATCGACTCTTGGTGATGAAGTGTCCAGCTTGACGGCGAAGATTTTGCATCACGAAGAATGCAATTCCTTTATTCTTGGTATCGTCGAATCCGCCTGTGAAATGTTGCGATGTAGGTTTTCTCTCGACTTATTTTCATCGCTTTTTGCTCTGCTGTTACTTTTATGATATCCTTTGCCCTTATAGGCACTTGCTTGGACTTTGCTGCTGAAGATCGTCGAGTTACCGAGCGAAGTGCGGCTCTGGAAAAGATGTCTGCAGGCGTTGAAAATTTATGGTCTGATCCTCGACGCCGAAGCGCTATTGTGTTGCTTCAGGACCGTGCCCAGCATATTGGCGAGGCAGTGGATGGCTGTAGGAGAGCTCTCGTGACTATGCACTCGGTCATGCTTCCTCGCAATCCTCTGCCCGCTACTTTTCCATTGCTTCTTGATGTTTTTAGATCCAGCCAGCGAGTCCATCGGTTGATAGAACTGAACCTGGTGGCTGGTGCCAATTTTGCTCTTGGGTGGATACGCAAGTGGCAGCCAAGACTCAATTATAGCTCTATGTCGCTGAGCTATCCTCCTGGTGGGGCAAGCCTTCGAGTACACTTAGAGAGTACCTTGCAGCCTGCCCGACGCATTATAGCCAGGTTGTTGCAAGAAGACTCCGTGTTTTTCCGCGAGTTTCACTACTTAAACCCTTTAGGTGTAGATGATTCTGACAACCCGATGTTGTAAGGTGTATATGGAACGCGAGAGTTTTATTTATTTCGCGACTATATGTCTGAAACTTATTCTCAGGGCGTTATTGTATGATTCGTGTGTTTGCCGCACTTTCTCTTTGAAAGACTCGTAAACTCGAATATGAGGAACGTTTCGTATTTATTATACTTGTAATGTAAGATACATGGGGTGACCCAAGAGATCCGGCCTGTGACCTGCGTTCTGGATCTAGAGGGCATTGCCCCTGGCATAACTCGTGGCTTTTACAGCCGTATTGTTCTACTCTACTCTATTGTCTTTTGATGCTTATGCCGCCATGGCTTTCCCTTTCTCCTCTGCGTCTGTGTCTTCTCCTGATGCTCCTACTCGCGGTTTCTTCGTTTCGGGCTCCGCGACGCATCCTTCGAGTAGCTTAACGCCCTCTGTAGTCGTGCTTTTTGCCTTTTCTACATGGTTGGCTATTATGCCAAAATTTTGCGCCATCTTGTGGAACTCCCTGTCGCAGAGATCTGAAACTTCAAAACTTCCTTTCACTGTAATTATTCCTCTTGGTCCTGGCATTTTAAGTACCAAATATGTATAGTGAGGCACTGCCATGAATCGCGAAAACGCGGGTCGTCCGAGGATCGCGTGATATTGAGATGGCCAGTCCATGACTTTGAAGTCTAGCTTTTCTCTTCTATAGTTTTGTCGGTTGCCGAAGCAAACATTGAGCGCTATTCCACCCAGTGGGTAATTGGCACTTCCTGGCACGATCCCGTGGAAGGAACAATCTGTTAGTTTCAGGAACTCTAGTGATATATGCATTGCTCGGAGTGTTTTTGCGTATATCAGGTTAATTCCACTCCCTGCGTCCATGAATATTCTGTCGACATCATACGCGCCGATTTGAGCTTTGAGTACCAAAGGCGCGTTTCCCGGCCGAGGCACTGTTATAGGGTGGTCTTCTCTGTTGAATTCGATTGGTTGTTCTGACCAGTGCAGATACTCCGTTGTGGCTGGCGGTGAGATGACTGCTAGGTTGACTTGTCGAGTTATACTTTTCTCTTCTTTGTTCGACTTGGGCACAGGTTGTATCATTGCTGTTATATGTCCTTTTGATGGGACATATCCTTCGTCGTCGTCGTGTCCCTGGTTTTGCTGGTCTTGTCCTTGAGGAGCTCCGTTGTTTCCTTGCTGTTTTATCGGAGGATTGTTGCTTCCTTCAAATCCTTGTCGCCTTGCTTCGGTTTGCTTGTTTAGCGCTGCCTCTTGTAGTTTTAAGAATGTTGTGTAGTCTTTCATTGCGTGCCTTGATACTCGCTTTCCATCGACGAACGCTGAGTGTATATGACAAGGCCCATTGAGCATATCTTCTGGCGATGGGTTGTACTCTCTGGATTCTCTTGTAGGGAACTTTTTATAGTCCTCCTTTCCGTAGCTTCGATATCCCGAACTTCTGCGATCACTTCCTTGATAGCTGTTGTCTTTGTAACCTGCGGCGACTTGGCTATGGGAGCCGTAGGTGTCGTAATTTCGGAGTCGTCTCCTTTGACTTCCATATCTGTTCCTTCTGTCGTCCTCTGGAGATCGCGTCCGCTTGTTATTGCATGCATCTTCTCCATCTGCAAATCTGTTTGCTGTGTCCATGAGGTCTGATACTGTTTTCGGCTTGATTCTACTCATCTCCTCGACTAGGTCTCTTCGCCTTAATCCAATGATGAACGTATCTATTGCTCTTTCGTCTGAAACTTCGACTGCTGAATTTTTGATAAGGCTCCATCTTTGGATGTATGCCCGCAGTGTTTCGTCGCGTTGTTGCACACATGCTTTGACTTCTTCTATTGATGCTGGTCGTTTGTATGTCGACCTGAAGTTGCTTGTAAATTGCTTTGTGAGGTCTTCCCAGCTTCCAATAGATTCTTTCTCTAGTTTGCTCAACCATGACCTTGCTGCGCCAGTGAGGTGTAGTTGCAAACTTTGCATTGTTGTTTCTTTGGTTCCTCCTAATATTTGAACTGCTTGTAAGTAATCTGCGAGCCATGATTGTGGTTCCTGTGATCCGTCGTATTTTTGCTGATCATGAGGTAGCTTGAATCCTTTGGGAACTGGAGTGGTGCGAACCCTGCGGGTAAAGCACGATGCCCCCATCTCTTTTTCATCGTCTTCATAGTCGCGTTTTTCATTTGGGGATCGCGATCTTCGAGTTCCACCGTGCTGTTTTGGTGATGGCGATCGAGATCGGTGCTTGCTGCTTCTGTGCCGAGGACTGTTGTGACGGCGAGGTGATCTTGCTTTGTGCACTTCTTTGTGGTGGTATGCTTCTTCTCCTTTTGCTGATAGTTTGTGGCCCACCATGTTGAGTCCGTTCAGTGCTGCTCTATGCATATGTTCTCTAGGATCTCCTGGACTTGGTCGAGTTGTAAGTAGATATGCTTGCGCTGCTACTAGTGCTGCTTCAGGAGTTTTCGGTAGGATGTTTCCCTGCTCGTCGACCGATAGGAAGGACGAGTCGAGGTTTTTAGAAATACTTTGCCTATCGGAGTACTCGAGGTTATCGTACCTTGAACCGTGTCGACGATTTTTCCTTGCGTTGCTGTATGATGCGTCGCTTCGTGCTTTACGAGCAGCTTCAGTAGCTGCAATGGCTGAGTCTTTTCTTCTCTGTATCTCTATCTTCTCCTTTGCTAATTGCTTTGCCTGCTGCCTTAGGGTGTAATGATACCCCAAAAGCGTGTCTTTGCTGGAATTTGATGGTATTGGCGTGCCGTGTTCTACGGCTTCTCTTATTATCCTCCACTCGTCGACTGATAGTCGAACTTTTTCCCTGGCTGTGAGAGATTCTGCTGTTTGCCCTTCTGCTAGGTGATTTGCTCCTCTGTCTATATTTGCTGGGTTTAGCACTGGGTTATCATTTTCATCGAATTCTTCTGAGTTGTCTCCCACAATGGCGAGCACCTGACATTGTTTGCCGATGTTACTATTGAAGCTTGAGAAGATCGAGTCACCATCTTCAGAAAGCTCTGACCCTGTTTTCCATGTGTCTGTTGACTTGTCTAAGATATTGTCGAGGCAGATCATGAGATCATTGAGTTGGACTCCTTCGTCAAGTTTTTCCTTCGCTTTGTTGTCTTCTTCGACTTCTTTTTGTTCTTCGCCTAGGCTGACCGGCGAGTTTACCTCGCTGGATGAACCGTCGGAATATTCCATCATTGCTACTGTTTCGGGCTCACTTGCCGACGGATCTTGTTTCGTCGGATCTGAAAGGCGAGATGAACCTGATGGCCCAATGAGGATACTCAAACTTCCAATTGTTAACTCCATCTCTTGATTTTCGTCGACTTCTGCGCTGCTGTTGGCTAAAAGCAAAAAAGCCGTCGAATTCATGATTCCAACGCCCAAGGTCCCCACGGTCGGCGCCAATTGACGAGGGGTTAACTCGACAAATGTCCTAGATGAAGGACTTAGGATCGGGGAGATAGGGCTTCGGATGAACTCGAAGGTAAAGTTAGTCGAAATAGGTATGTGTCGAAAGTAAACTTGGGTGTTCAACCTGGCTTTCTTTCAATCTGCCCTACGCCGTCCCCTCCTGGCCCCTATATATAGATGGCCAGGTCTCGAGGATCGGGTAGGGTCCGATACAGATTACAATATCGACATACGGTAGGAACTCGTATTCGACTACTATTACAATTGGGCCTGGCCATACGGGCCTCAGGGGTACTCAACTAACGGGCTCTATTAGCTATACCCTTGTCAGTACCCCTGAGGCCCGTTACGCTAGGCCCAATTGTAATACTAGTCGAAATATGAGTTCATGTCGTATGTCGATGTTGTAATCTGTATCGGATCCCACCCGATCCTTGAGACCTGGCCACCTATATAAAGGGGCTAGGAGGGGACGGTGTGGGACAGATTGAAAGCAAGCCAGGTTCTACACCCACGTTTACTTTCATAACCACCTTGTTTGACTGAGTTTACCTTCGAGTTCATCCGACGCCCTGTTTCCCCGATCCTAAGTCCTTCATCTAGGACATTTGTCGAGTTTAACCCTCGTCAATTGGCGCCGACCGTGGGGACTCTGGGCGTTGGAATCATGAATTCGACGGCTTTTTCGCTTTTAGCCAATAGCAACCCAGAAGTCGACGGAAGTCAAGAGAGGGAATTGACGTTCGGAAGTCTAAGCTTCTACATCGAACCTTCAGGTTCAACCCGCCTTTCGGATCCGACGAAACCAGTTCCGTCGGCGGGCAAAGCAGAGAGGATGACAGCATCTGGATCATCTGTAGGCTCTTCTAGCGAGGTAAACTCGCCAGTCAGCTTAGCAGCAACAGAAAATTTGCTGGGAAAATTAGAGAAACCCGAAGAAATCGGGCAAGAGATCATTGTGAAAGAAATAGTGGACAAATCAAGGGATACCGCCAGCAGAAGCAGCGGCGTCTCCAGGAGTGTACATCAATTATGCGTAATTATCACTGAAGCAGCAGAAGAAGAAAACAATCACTCCGGCAACAAGGAGGTCGACATGCAAGTCGACAAAATAAGGAGCAATGACAAGAAAGGGAAGGAGAAAGTGCATGTTTCGACTGGAGAGTGGAGAATGATCATGACAGCTGTCAACCACGGGATTGATGTACCCGCAGATTCAAGAAGAGAAGTTTTAATGGAGTACCAATACGTGCTGCACCAGCGCAAGAAAAAGCTAAGGCAGGAAAGAGATATGATTATGAGAAGTCCAGATTACAACAGCACATCAAGTGAAGGATATTGGAGCGAATATACCAACTCATCAGAATCCAGCATGGAGAGGCACAAAGACCCGAAGCACAATAGAAGGACAACAACACGTATAGTAGAATAAAGCTATACGAGAAGCCCAAGCGCGAACCAACCAGAAGAGGAGGAAGAATTCGTGCAAGAAACACCAGAAGCAGCATTGATAGCAGCACAAGCATACCTACTAACTACGCAGCCAAAACCTGGTGACCCACGGGAACAAATGCATCAAGCCGCAATATGGAGCCTCGGGTTAGTAGAAGAGAAGCTAAAAGGAAATATTTCAGAGAAAAAGTCGACTCACCGCAGTGAAAGGGAAAAAGAAGAGGTCAAGCGCAAATCTTCGCGGAATGAAACTAGCGAGTCCTCAGAAGACGAGAAACGCCAAAAGAGGAAGGAGGATGCAAGGAACTTAATAGCACAAGCAAGGGTAAATAACTCACATTACGCGTGGAGGGAAGAAAACTACAAATACGACGAAAAAGAGATGGGCGCGCTATGCTTTACCCGCAGGGTTCGCAAAACATGAGTACCCAAAGGATTTAAGTTACCACATGATCTGGAAAAATATGATGGGTCACAGGAACCAATGCTATGGTTGTCAGATTATCTACAAGCAGTACAAATACTAGGGGGAACAAGAGCAACAGCAATGCAAAGTTTGCAGTTACACCTCACCGGCGCAACACGGTCCTGGTTAAATACACTACCCAACGATTCCAGCGGAAGTTGGGGAGAGCTAGAAAGCCAATTCGCAAAAAAAAATTGCTCAACATACAAGTGACCAGCGTCATTGGAAGAAGTTAAATCGTGCAGATAGGGAAGAGACGAAACCCTGCGCTCTTACATACAATGTTGGAGTGTCATTAAAAACTCCGCAGAAGACGTCTCCGATGAAAGAGCAACAAATGCCTTTTCAGCCGGACTTCGTCGCTCAGACCTCATGGAAGAGATAGGAAGAATAAAGCCGAGAACAGTTTCAGAGCTAATGGAGATAGCTAACAGATTTGCCGACGGAGAAGACACGTATAACAACAAAAGAGGACGTTCACTGGAAGTCGACAAATCCAGCAGACAAAGGCGACGGTATCGCAACGGCGACAACCATGGAAGATGAAATCAGATAGCCGTGGGATACGACGAAAGGAACAAGGAATATCACGAAAACGGAGAGTTTCAGCCAAGAGACAACAGGGGAAAGGATAAACAAAGGTACTCGGGTCCCTCAGCAGAAGATATGCTATATGGTCCTTGTCACATCCATTACGCGTATTTGGACGGGAAAAGAGTCTCCAACCACCAGATGAAGGATTGCAGAACCTTCTTAAGGTTGCAAAACGCCATGGATTCAAACCAAGGAACGCGACAGGGAGGAAAAAGAACAAATCAAGGATATCAAATACAGCGACTCGCAAAGCAATTGGAGTCGAAGATATATATATCAGCAATGATTCAACCAGTGCCGAAGTCAAAGAAAGAGAGGAAGAGCATATCAAGGCAAGTCAACTTGGCAATATCATCGCCACCAGCTACCACAGAGTACCTAAAGTGGTCCGAGCAACCAGTTAAATTCAGCAGAGCATACCACCCAAGGAAAGTACCCAGGCCAGGGCATGCACCAATGGTACTAAAAGCACAAATAGGGGGATACGACATTGGGAGAGTATTCATGGATGCAGGAAGCGGCATAAATCTAATATATGCAAGAACCCTGAGGGCAATGTGCATTTCACTGGAAAGTTTAAAGCCGACGGATTGCTCTTTCCACGGAATAGTGCTAGGAAGTGCAAATTACCCTCTTGGGAAAATAGAACTCGACGTCTGCTTCGGAAACAGCAACAATTATCGCAGAGAAAAGCTAGAATTCGAAGTTATGGATTGGCCTTCTCAGTATCATGCAATCCTGGGTCGCCCAGCATTTGCAAAATTTATGGCAGTACCTCATTACGCGTATCTTACACTCAAGATCCCAGGACCCAAAGGAACAATCACGGTGCAGGGCAGCTTTGAAGTATCAAACACCTGTGACAAAGAATTCAACAGACTAGCACAAACCTTTGGCATGACAGCAAAATATGCCAGACTAAAAGGCGAAACCGACCACAACGTACTACCCGACGTCGGGCGATCCCTGCCAGATCAGGCTTTCGATGCAACTCAAGACTCGAAGAAAATCCAGGTCCACCCTACAGACCCAAGCAAAACTACCTCTATAGCAGTAAACTTGGATCCCGCATAGGAAAGCGCGCTTGTCGAGTTCCTCCGTGAGCGCTGGGAAATCTTCGCCTGGTGTCCTTTAGACATGCCATAGAACTCGTCGAGCACGCACTAAACGTCGATCCCAAAGCAAAACCAGTCAAGCAACCATTGAGAAGATTCGATGAACCCAAAAGGAAGGCAATAGTATCGGAACTGCACAGGCTAGAAAACGCAGGGTTCATCTGGGAAATCAAATCGTCGACTTGGGTATCTAATCCAGTTATAGTCCCCAAGAAAAACACGGATGTGCAAAGAGTGTGTGTCGACTATACATCTCTCAACAAGCACTGCCCAAAGGATCCCTTCCCTCTACCTCGCATTGATCAGATAATTGACTCAACAGCAGGGTGCGAAAGGCTTTCCTTCCTGGACGCATATTCCGGCTACAACCAGATCAAGTTGAAGAAATAAGACGAGGAAAAAACAGCTTTCATAACACCTTATGGCGTGTTCTGCTACCAAGTCATGCCTTTCGGC
Organism: Dactylis glomerata; assembly: GCA_007115705.1. Lineage (NCBI taxonomy): Eukaryota > Viridiplantae > Streptophyta > Magnoliopsida > Poales > Poaceae > Dactylis > Dactylis glomerata. The sequence goes on along the minus strand of QXEO01000744.1, from coordinate 43,385 downwards.
CTAAAAAACGCAGGAGCAACCTACCAGAGGATGATGCAAAACTGCCTCGGAAGTTAAATAGGGCGAAACATCCAAGTCTATATCGACGATGTGGTTATCACCACGCAAAAAGAAGAGTCACTAATCAGTGATTTAGCAGAAACCTTCGACAACCTAAACAGATACAAGCTGAAGCTCAACCCGACAAAGTGTTCTTTTAGGGTATCTGCAGGGCAACTCCTCGGGTTCCTGGTATCCGCAAGAGGGATAGAGGCAAATCCAGAGAAGATCCAGGCAATACTAACAATGGGGAAGCCAACAAAACTGCACGACGTACAGAAGCTCGCAGGACGCGTCGTGGCTCTAAGTCGATTTGTGGCACGGTTAGGGGAAAAAGCACTTCCCTTCTATGCACTGATGAAAAAATTAGACGATAAATTCGAGTGGACCAAAGAAGCAGACATAGCTTTTACACAATTGAAAAAAGTGCTTTCCACACCACCGGTGTTGGTTGCACCAAAGGAAAAGGAGCAATTGTTACTCTATATTGCAGCAACACATCAAGTGGTAAGTACAGTACTAGTAGTCGAAAGAAGTGAAGAAGAAAAAACCCATGGAGTTCAGCGGACAGTATATTTCATCAGCGAGGTGCTATCTCCAACAAAGCAAAGGTACCCACACTATCAGAAGCTTGCATATAGCGTATTCACATCAGCACGAAAACTATGGCAATACTTCACGGTACATCTGATCATAGTGGTCAACGAAGCACCACTATCCAATATATTGAATAACCCTTCAGCAACAGGACGTGTCTCCTTATGGGGAATTGAGTTGTCACCCCTGGACATCACGTACGAAAAGCGAAAGGCGATCAAATCACAAGTGTTACCAGACTTTACAGCAGAGTGGCTGGAATTGCAAAACACAGGACCACCAGACCTATCGAGTGTATGGACAATGTACTTCGACGGATCAAAAAGGGTCCAAGGCGCAGGAGCAGGAGTAGTTCTGATATCACCACAAGGTGACAAGTTGAAATATGTGTTAAGGATGAGTTTTCCCCAAGCCTCCAATAACGAAGCCGAATATGAGGCGTTACTCCATGGGATGAAAATGGCCAAGGCATGTGGAGCAACTCAACTAAAAATATTTGGAGACTCGAACCTCGTCGTCCAACAAATGATGAACAAGTGCGATGCCATCAACGATAATATGACAGCATACAGGAACTTATATTATTATCTCGAGGGAATATTTGACGGATGCGAAGTTTCGCATATCAGCAGAGCAAGCAACGAGGAAGCCAACAATTTAGCAAATATTGGGTCCCAGTGTTTACCCGTACCACAAGGAGTTTTTTGGGAGGAAATCATAGAAAGGTCAATAAAAGGAACCAAAGTTTCGACTACAGGAGAGAAGCCCAGCATCAAGCAACAGGCTCGGGGGCTGGTAGCAGTGGGGCAGCCGAACCCGAAGAAGTCATGATGATTGAGGAAACCTGGATGCAACCATACTTGGCATACATGGTAAACAAAACACCACCCGAAGACACAGTACAAGCGAAAAGGATAATACGACGATCCAAGGCTTTCGTCATGCTGCAAGGAAAATTATATAAGAGAAGTATAACAGGCGTCTTACAACGATGCGTCACGCCTCAAGAAGGGCAAGAAATTTTAAGAGATATCCACGCAGGAGTATGCGGACATCACGCTAGCAGCAGATCTATTGCAGCCAAAGCTTTTCGTGCAGGATTTTATTGGTTAACGGCCATCAAAGACGCAAAAGACATAGTAAGAAAATGCGTGGCTTGTCAACGCTTTGCATCTCGACCGCACGCGCCAACGGCAGAGCTGCAACCAATACCATTATCTTGGCCCTTCGCATAATGGGGTCTCGACATGGTCGGGAAACTACATAAATCTTGGCCAGGAGGGCACGTTTACATGCTGGTAGCAGTCGACAAATTCGCCCCGGTGACAACTCAAGATTCCACAGCTGCGATTAACTTCATCAAGTCCATAGTTTTTCATTTTGGAGTACCACACAGCATAATCACAGATAATGGGACAAACTTCACATCAAAAGAGTTCAAGAGTTACTGTGAAGGCTTGGGAATCAAATTGAAATTTGCATCTGTCGCGCATCCAAAGTCAAATGGCCAAGTCGAGAAAGCCAATGGCTTAATATGCAATGGGATAAAGAAAAGGCTGCTAGCGCCACTCGAAAAAGCCAAGCACGCTTGGGTGGATGAGCTACCCTCCGTACTCTGGAGTCTACGAACCACACCCAATGCAGCCACTCAAGAAACCCCCTTTTTCCTGGTCCATGGCGCAGAAGCCGTGCTTCCAGTCGAAATAACTCATGAAGCTCCAAGAATCGCGGCATCTGATGAGGCAACTTCTACAGAAGCACTTCAGGATGATGTTGATGCACTTGACGAAGCAAGAGATGTAGCACTTGCTAGAGCTACTCAATATCAGCAGAATCTACGAAACTACCACAGTAGTCGAGTTCGTCCACAATCTTTCGTGGTGGGAGACCTAGTATTACGACTAAATTAAGATGGCCACGGAAAACTAGAGTCCCCATGGGTGGGACCTTACATTGTGACAGAAGTAATACCAGGAGGAGCTTATCGACTACAAGACAAGAAAACGGGGAAAGACGAGAGTAACCCGTGGAATGCAGAGCAACTACGACGGTTCTACGCATAGGCAAAATAAGGCGACCAAGGAGTTTTTCGAGTTATGACCCTCTGAATCCAGAACATGAGGCCATAGGTCGGGTTCATTGGGTCAAATTGACAATATGTGTAAATATCTTACTTTACACTCGGGGGCTAAGACCCTCGAGTCGTACAAAATAATATTAACAAGTTTTGTGATTATCTGCGACATATTCTAAGGTTGATTGCAAACCGATATTTCAGTAGCACAATAAACGGTTCAAAGGAACCCGATAAAATATTAAAATGCATACCTCGGAACCATGATTTGTTCCCATGGTAAAACACATAATTCTGATACGATTGTTCGTTACAGATAAGCACGACGAAGAAATAGCTGGATTACATAACAGAGAAACCTAGTGAAACTACGCTTCGGCTTCGTACTCCTTCTGGCACTGGGTGCCGTCGTAGATTCTCACGTCGAACTTTGACGTGCCAACATGAAAATCAAAGGTCATGAAGAACCCCTGATGGAGGTCATGGTCCTCTGCAAATCTCGACCAGCCGCCCTTGAAGAACTGTTCGCCGGCGCCATCGTACCACACCTCCACTTCATATGGAGTTCCTCCACCAGAGTGTTCGCGGAGAACTGCTTCGCGCAGTTCCCGCCCATCCATGAAATTCGTGAATTTCAGCGGCAGGCGTTGAATCTCGCGGCACTGCGTGTTGCAGATACAGAAGAAAGAGTAGATCCTGGGCGACGAAGAAGAAGTACCAGGGGAAGGAGTGCTTGGACCTGGTACGGCAGAGGGCACCTTGGGCTTATTTTTGCTGCCAGCCGGACGGCCGGGGCGTCGCTTCAACAGAGCAGAGGATGATGCCCCCATGGCTGCAGCAGTAGTTTTATTTTTACTACCGCACGGGCGGCTGCAACCCCGCTTCACCACCGGGGCGTCGATGTTCAACCGAGAATCACTCGCATCAGCCATGGGGGACAAGCGTCAGAGATGTAAAACCCTAGATGGGATGAGAAGACGATGCGGCAAAGGAAGATGGAGGAATTAGGGTTTTCACCCTGGTCAAACATGCTTTATTTATAAGCACGTGCTAATGGGCCCCTGAAGTGGCAAGGCCCAAAGTAAATTTTCGGATCTTTTACTGTGCAAATAGCATAGAGGGGTTAAAGTATCAAGAAAATAGGTACATATAAAAAGAGAGAGAAGAAGCAAAAAGGGATCAGAGGGAGTGCAAGATCCTGTCAAAATGAACAGGCTTCCCTCGTCTTTGACTCGGGGGCTTGCAACGAACACAGAAGGAAAATCCATTCAAAAGTGAGCAAAATCAGTAAATGATACGAGAAGAAGTGCATGGAGCAAATTTAAATATTCTCTTGAGTCTATACCCAAAAACTTCAGCTATAGCCTCGGGGGCTACTCCCATCGGAAGCGCTGTCGCGCACCCGATAGAAATAAGTCGACAAAAGGGAATAGCAAAGGAACTTTGGCTACATCGTCAGCAAAACATTGATTACTCCCATTGGGAGGTATTCACAAAAAGTTAAGGATAACTCGAAAAGATGCGTATATTGATTCAGTCAAACAAGGCTGCGAAATATAATTCTCAAGTTGCGTCATCGCGAAAAAACTTGAATGCCGTGGTTGAAATATATCACGAAGGTAAGACCCCAGGATCCGTCCTGTGTGGCCCGGTATATGCACATGGATGCGCTCTGCTGGTATGTATCCGTGTCTACGACGCGAAGAAAAATCCTGGTGGACGCACTGGGTACCCTGAGAACCACTGGGATTCATTCTTTGTAAGTCCTAAATGCGGCAAAAGAATGGGTTTGACCGGTTTTCCGAATTCAAGTCCAAGGGGATTGAATTTGAAGTAGGTGGCAAGTGTCTGTTCCGGCAGTTAACTGACCTCTTGACCCGTCAGAGTTGTCAGGCTTGTTCATCAAAACCCCTTGCAAAGTATTATAATGATAATAAGTCGATAAGACCGAGTTGAAAATTTAAAGATATGAAGAAGTCGAAGAATTGATCAAGTCGAAGAATTGAAGATCTGAGATTCAACCAGAATCTACAATTCTGGTAGAATCTCGGGGGCTACTGACAAGGGTATAGGTAATAGAGCCCGTTAGTTGAGTACCCCTGAGGCCCGTTATGCTAGGCCCAATTGTAATACTAGTCGAAATACGAGTTAATGTCGTATGTCGATGTTGTAATCTGTATCAGATCCCACCCGATCCTTGAGACCTGGCCACCTATATAAAGGGGACATGAGGGGACAGTGTGGGACAGATTGAAAGCAAGCCAGGTTCTACACCCACGTTTACTTTCATAACCACCTTGTTTGACTGAGTTTACCTTCGAGTTCATCCGACACCCTGTTTCCCCGATCCTAAGTCCTTCATCTAGGACATTTGTCGAGTTTAACCCTCGTCAGGTGGACTCTCTCACAGAGAGGTGCTCCCAGGCAAGAGTTCTCTTGGTCTTCCTTGCCAGATGACCATGGTTTGCGCAAGTTCCACAGCAAACTGTGGAACCATGGTCCCAATTTTGGTGGAGATGTGCATCTTTGCATTCCCAACAACTTCTGCAACTAGTGTTTTTTCAGTTTCCACATAAAAAATGCATTTCCCATTTTTCAGGTGGCCGGAGGGGTCAAAACAGGTGCTTTTTTGTGAAGGGGCAACCAAGGGCAGTGTGCAAAACATCACCACTCTAATTTTCATGGGTGGGGGACCTACCAGGGATGCCACATCCAGGAGGTTAGGAATTATCTCGGCCTGCTGCCATATAATGAATATTTTTTGCCCTAAATCCATTTAAATCCAATTTTGCACCGGGGCTACAAAAAATGCACACCAGAAAATAGGGGGAAAATATAGGGAGGTCCCCTGTGGGTGTGGGACCCTAGAACCAAGTCCAGACCATGGTTCCCACCCCACCTGGCAGACATCGATGGCACCGCGAGTTTGACCTAGATCTCGAAGGGGGGCCTGGAGAATTCAGAAAAAATCAAAAAATGGAAAAACAGTGCATGGAGTCATGGTGAGTGATGCATCACCTATAAAAAATACCAAACATGCCATCCCAAGGGTTCACAGGTGGACTCTCTCACAGAGAGGTGCTCCCAGGCAGGAGTTCTCTTGGTCTTCCTTGCCAGATGACCATGGTTTGCGCAAGTTCCACAGCAAACTGTGGAACCATGGTCCCATTTTTGGTGGAGATGTGCATATTTGCATTCCCAACAACTTCTGCAACTAGTGTTTTTTTAGTTTCCACATAAAAAATGCATTTTCCATTTTTCAGGTGGCCGGAGGGGTCAAAACAGGTGCTTTTTTGTGAAGGGGCCACCAAGGGCAGAGTGCAAAACATCACCACTCTAATTTTCATGGGTGGGGGACCTACCAGGGGTGCCACATCCAGGAGGTTAGGAATTATCTCGGCCTGCTGCCATATAATGAATATTTTTTGCCCTAAATCCATTTAAATCCAATTTTGCACTGGGGCTACAAGAAATGCACACCAGAAAAATAGAGGGAAAATACAGGGAGGTCCCCTGTGGGTGTGGGACCCTAGAACCAAGGCCAGACCATGGTTCCCACCCCACCTGGCAGACATCGATGGCACCGCGAGTTTGACCTAGATCTCGAAGGGGGGCCTGGGGAATTCAGAAAAAAATATATGGAAAAACAGTGCATGGAGTCATGGTGAGTGATGCATCACCTAGGAAAAATACCAAACATGCCATCCCAAGGGGTCACAGGTGGACTCTCTCACAGAGAGGTGCTCCCAGGCAGGAGTTCTCTTGGTCTTCCTTGCCAGATGACCATGGTTTGCGCAAGTTCCACAACAAACTGTGGAACCATGGTCCCATTTTTGGTGGAGATGTGCATCTTTGCATTCCCAACAACTTCTGCAACTAGTGTTTTTTCAGTTTCCACATAAAAAATGCATTTCCCATTTTCAGGTGGCCGGAGGGGTCATAACAGGTGCTTTTTTTGTGAAGGGGCCACCAAGGGCAGTGTGCAAAACATCACCACTCTAATTTTCATGGGTGGGGGACCTACCAGGGGTGCCACCTACCAGGCGCGATTCCTGCCAGGGTTTGAGTTCGCCTGGATCACGTTCGAGCGCCACAACTTGGAGCAGCTGCGGCTCCCACTAAAGTTCGCTCGACAGCTTGCAGGTCAAGAACATACCAAAGTAGGTCTGCGGGTAGCTGGTTGTGCCCGAGGTACCTGGCCCGTCCCGCTATACGTGGATGTGGCAGACGACATGTACCTTGGGCGTGGCTGGGGTGCCTTTGCCCGCGCGCACGATCTGCAACTCGGGTACATCCTCATCTTCAAGTTCAACGGAGTAGATGAGTTCTCCGTCAAGGTCTACGACAAGTGCAACTGTCGAAAGACCTATCACATAGATAGCGACGGCGAGTTCGATGACTCCGATGAGGAAAATATGTAATTCAAGTATCAGTTACAATCGCTATTTTATTTTAGTTTCATTTCTAAGATTCCCTGTTTGAATGCCCATGTCATGCATGGCCAAAAAAAAATCACGGGCATGGATGCACGCCGGGTGAGGAGATAGATGTACATGTACGCCTGGGCGTGCGCGTCGTGTCGCCGCTTAGCTGGGACCCAATGCAGAGTCCCATCGACTTCAATGCCCAGTCCCATCGTGGCAGTGCGCAGGGCTACTGCTTCCTATTCGTTCGTACCTACGGTGACCCTTCGTCGATAAGGTACCAAGGGCTACGCTTAGATTCAAACGGACGGCCGAGATTGCTTGAGATGGTGCCCAGGAGGCAAGGGCACGGTGGTCAGCTGAAGCTGGTCCTTGACCGGGTAGCACTATTCTGCAGAAACCCACTTCCTCTTCTTCCTCCTACCTTCCTTGCCCCTCCCTCCATTCTACGACGAAGCCATGCCTCCCAAGAAGCGGACCCGACCGGTGTTGAAGACCGATGGGGTGAAGACTAGGGCGGCGGAGAGGAAGGAGTTAACCCGCCGTCAGGCAGATCTCCATGCAAGCAGCCTAATCAGTCAGGCCGAAGCCGTCCTCTCTTTCTGTGCACCAACAGACGAGGGGGACGTTGTCTCCCCCGGGTGGGTTAACAACGCCTTGATCTTCTGTTTGTTTGTTCATTCCAACTTCGTAACCTATTTGATTTTTTAGGCCCCCAAAATCCACGGATAAGAAGCTGCCCATGAAGACCCTGGACCCGTCAATGGACTTTCTGATCAAGCCCGTTCCCCGGCTAAGCAAGGTAATCGCATGCCATCTAGTGTACTTGCTAATCAAGCCCGTTTACCATTGTTCATAACCTGCCTTTGGCAATGCAGCTAGGTGCTACGCATGTAGATCTGTATAGATTCAGTCATTGTTAACCGTATCTAGTTTACTTTGAAAACTATAAAAATAACTATATATTTGTGAACAGAGGCAGTATTAGCATTGATTTCTTTTATTGCATGCCCTAAACTCCGGTGCAGGAAGTGAAGGAGAAGATCGAGGCAGATGTGGCCGCACTGAATGTCAAGATACAGAGCCAACTGGCCGAGAAGCATTCCCTCGAGCTGCACTGTGCTAGCCTAGGCTCACATTTGGATCAGGAGAACGAGAAATCCCGAACTTTGGCGCATGAGGTTGACAAGCTTACGGCTGCGAAAGGCTTGCTATCGGGGCATATGGACTACCTTGTGAAGACGCAGGAGTAGATAAAAATGTTGCTGGACAAGGATAGGTTGACCATCAAGGCGCTGGAGGAGGAAAATCTGAAGCTCAATGCCACGTGCAGCGACCTTCGTGTGCAAATCACCAAGGGCCTCAAAGAGTAGATCAAGCAGAGCGAGAGGACCTTGGTAGCGTATGAAGCCAGAGACAAGTCCAGAGATTACTTGAAGCTAATGACCGAGAGCACTCGCAAAGCAGCCGCTCTGCTCGAGGCTGTTAAGAAGGAGAACGACATGCCGAAAGCCAAGATCAATGAGTTCGAGCGCCTCCAGCAGGATCAGATTGCCTCCAAGTAAGAGGAGATACGATGTAGTCTGCGCGCTACGTTTCATCGTCCTGTATGTCTGAACTTTGTGTTAACTAGCCTGAATCTTATGTTATCTGAACTAGTAGTGAAATGTTAACTGAACTATGATGTTGCGTTAATGCTCTCTGTTATATGGAAGCAATTGTTGTAGGTGGTTTTTTCTTTTAGATAACTTGAAATGCTGAATTACATAGACATAACTTATTCATCTAAAATTTGTTTCTATCTATCTAACTTGTCCTTATTACCTGCTGCTTGCTTCAAGAGATCTGCAATGCAGTTCTCCAGCCTTTTTTTCTCCTCCTTCAGCTGGTCCCTCTGCTTTTCTGCCTTGAGCTTCAGAAAGATCTGAATATCTAGAAGATTTTTCGAAATGGATCCCACCTGCCTATCGGTCATTGTTTTCTGGAGTTCTTCAGCCATGTTGTTTATTTCTTCGAGCTCCTTCTTATCCTGTGATAGCTTGTAACATTCATCAGCAGCAGCACAAGCATCACTAATTCTCCCAATACTTTCTGATTTATACAACTCCCATAACTTGACCAAAGATTTCTTCAGTGGGTTAGGCCACTCCGGATCAATCCACTCCACTTTTTCACACATCGGACCATCCTAATGATCAACAACATAGTATAACAAATATAAGAAACTATGAAATGAAGAGATAACAACGCTATTCAAATATTAATTTTGCAATATAAATAATCCAAACCTCATTTGCGCATCCTATAAACCTTTTCCCTGTGTTAGTTCCTTCGAAGGCAACAAATTTCCTTAGTTTCAACCCATGGTCACATGGTGCCTCCCTCTCGATCGCCAAACCATCCCAATCTGGGTCGTAGATGGTCTGTGGCACCTAAAACAAAACCTAAACCTAAATTCCTAACCCCATAAACCTTACCCCATAAACCAACACGTCGAACAAAAGGAACTCACATTGGTCCGGCAGTAGTCGAAATTAGAGAGAAGGCTGCCACTGTCGCTGCCGCTGCCGTAGCTTGTATCGTCGCCATCATTACAAGACGGCATGGTGATGGAAGGAGAGAGGAGGGTAGAACTAGAGGAAGGAGAGAGGGGGGTAGAACTAGAGGAAGGAGAGGGGGTGGTGGTAGAGCCGGCGTGTGAGGTAGTGACTCAACGGCCAGTTTGAACATAAATATCTTGTTCTGCCTACTACCCATGCCTCAGTGGAAATAAATAATTTATACCCTTTCAAAAGGAAAATAACACATAAGTTGGCAATTGAGTTTGGATAAATCAGGTAAATTATGCAGAACAATGACTGTCCCCTACTAGTTGGTATTTTTTGTAATATTAGATTTTTAGTTTTTAATATTTCAATTCTGCATAGTTTTACTCTTCAAAATTTGAAATGTATTTTACAAATGTGAATCTACATAGTACAAGGCATGTAGATACACGACATGATTTGTTTGTAATATAATACAACAAGTGATGTAAACAACGCTTATTATTTCAGCAGTCAATATATTACAACATCTCAATATCCCAGAAATGAATTTATTACATTCTCTCAACATAGTTCTACAATAAATTTACAAATTGACACTACAACATTTTCTAAGATACAACAGCTTATTGCATGGAGCAGCTACAACACACTCACAAACATTTACAGAGTGATGCAGAATGAAGGAGATGAATCAAATAGTGACCAGAATTGGGTTGCACTTCTCACTGTAGCATATCATCACCTATGAAGGCGGAAGCTCAAAACTTCAAGATGACAGCTCTACAGCAGTCTCATCATCTCCAACCATTTCTGAAATTGCAACAACAAAAAATACCTTCTTACTCAATTTCTTCCTTTGGAAAACCTGCATGAGATCGTCATCTTTTACAATTTTGATGAAATCCCTCTTCTTAAAGTGCCACCAACGTAAACATGCCTGCTGATTAGGGCCCCAAGGACATCTCTGCTTTAGCTGCTCAAGAATCTGGTCAACCGTAACTGTCTTGGGATCTACCATTATTTCCATATGATCATTCTGCACAGCAAATTCTTTGCCATCATCTAGTACTGCAGTGTAAGAATCCACTTGCAAAGCAATTAGATACAGTTGTGAATGGTCAATAGCTGCTAGTTTATAAGAATCCATACCACTGGGAGCACCACCATCTAGATCAACACCTTTGACACCTAACTGTTCTCTGGTGCATTAACATCATCAACCATAACAAAGAGATCCAACTGACGAGTACCCTTATACTTCTCCCAAATCCGCAATAGCTGATGGGAGTGCTCAAGTTGTTCGTACACCTGATTCATGTTAATCCACATAAACTTAGCCTTCTGTTTGGATCCCCAAGGAATCCTAGCGTGAAGAATGTCAACAAGCTGCGAAACAGACACAATCTCACTACAATTCACATTCATTTGCACAGACTGCGAAGCCACACACCTCTCCAAGCCATAATCTAATCTAGTAATGTACTGATGCACTCGGACATTTATTTTGTATGTGTTCTCTGAATCATCGCTGTCTTAAAAATATTGGGAAACAAAAGATACAAATTAGTTGCTTCTCTCTAATCGTACCACAAATTGGGAAAACATAAGACAAAAAGTATGTTTTCTGCTTTCGGATAAATTGGAGCCTTCAGATCTGAACATAATTTGAGATGACTTCCATAAGATAAAAATTCTGGGTTTGCATGTTGGTTGGTTTGATAGAGATTGAGGATTACTTGCATACAAAATAATACCACAATTTCAGAAAACATATGACAAAAATCAGTCAGTTTCTTCTCTACAATTGTTCAGATACTGACAGTTACTCCTACCATTCCATAAAACATCCTAGTTTTATCGGGATATAAGAGAAGGATCTGAAATATTCACCTCTGCTTTCTGGCGCTCACACTGACAGTAGAAGGCCCAATTCTGTTCATCTTTGGGATTTGTTCTTTTCCTCCAATCTGCAGGCGGCGCCGCGCCAGCGACGCCGGAGGGCTACCGCTCTGATTGCTCTTGGTAGGCGGCGCCACCGCCGGGCCGGCTCTTCGCTTGGTCGGCAGCGCCACCGCCGTCGGGCAAGCTTTTTGCTTCTCGCTGCTCTCGGCTGCTGGCTTGTTGCAAGATCTCTGGCTGCTTTCCTGGCTAGCAGCTCCAACAATCGCCGCTCCTGGCGGCGATGGTGCCTCTCGTTTCCTGCTGGTAGACATGCGCCGCCGCCGGAATTCGACACCGACCTAGGGGGGTCTAGGGTTGGAAGGACAAGAACGGGGATTTGTTCGTACTGAGAGTTGCAGGTGGAGTTGACATACTGTCAACTAACAAGGCAACATAACAGAAACTCCTGACAAGCAGGACCCACTGGCTCGGCACATAACGGAGAAATACTGACATGCGGGGCCGCAATGGGCCCAAAATGGGAGAAGTCACGGCAATATTTGGTTTGCCCTCATTTCGTTCAGAATGGGCCCTCTGAGGAATTACCTACCCAACTTTTCAAATGACCTCTATTACAAGCAACAAAGGTACCTGTGAGCTTGTGCCAAGGAACTCGGTGACCGCAAACAAAATCACCCCACGTGTAGGCATCTTCAACGGCCTGAGGCATTTTGGGTCTAAGTCATGTCTGATTTGGTCTATTTGCGTCGGGGCATAGTTTGGACGTAGTTTACGTCACCGCGGACTGACCGCGTAGTCTATGCATGCCCGCTCCCTTTTGCCCGGGGGTCTACCTGCCAGCGAGGAGGTCTGCACCCCTACGACTACGATGCGGATCCGCACCCGCAGGAGTAGATGGCGCCCTGGGTGCCGCTGTTGCCGGAGGAGGAGGTCGTGGAGGCACTGGCGTTCCCGGTGGAGCAGTACCAGCCGCTGGACATGTCGTAGGAGGAGGCCCTCTGACGAGCCATCGAGGAGAGCGAGCTCGTCAAGCTCGGCAACTGGGAGGGGCTCGGGGCGCAGCTGGCCGCATCGGCGTACACCGGCCGCGGTGGCGCGTCTAGCAGCCACGCCGCCCCACCGCCGCCGCCACCACCAGCTGCCGAGCCCAAGACTCCTCCGCAGATGCCTCCTCAGCCGCCGCCGTCGTAGGCGCCGGCACCAGCAGACCAAGGCCTAGCCCTTTCCCTGGCCACTGCAGCCGCTGGGCGCAGTGCCGACGCAAGCGGCAAAGGGGGAGGACAACTCCCTGTTTCTGTCCGTGGCCCTACACAAACGGACCAAATCGAACGCGATTTGAGCCTAAAATGCGTCAGGCCGTTGGAGATGCCTTAAGGGCTTGTTTACTTCTTCAGTATTTTTATCTCCGAAAAATGTGGGGATATGTGAGGATTTGGTGTTCACCCAATACTCTCAAATCTCATTAAATACTTTTCCTAAAAAATACTCTACCATGATGGAGAGTTTTTAATCTAATAAAAAATACACCAGTGCGGAGAGCATTTGTGGAGATATCCCGAGATTATCCCATCAAAATCCCGCCTAGTAAACAACCTATCGGGCCCCCCGATCCCCTCAAATACCCTAAAAGTAAACAAGGCCTAACCGAGATCTTCTCCTCGTCCTCTTTCTCCTCATGCGATGGCGAGGGCCATGACACGTTCACCGGCGCGTCATAGTTGTACTCGTCGTCACCAACCAAGCCCGAGCGGCGCTACAGGCAGGGCTCGTATGCTGGCCGATCCCATCATGAGGCGTTCCATGGAGAAGGATGGGTGTTGCAGCAGGATAGACCAGCAACAATGTATCTTGTCGTGCCGCTCCCTCCCTGTGACGTGTCACCAGTGGAACCGACACCCTCATCGCGTTGAGGAGCCACCTGCCGAGGAGGTTGACATCGTGCACGCCGACTGACATGTTCTCTTGGTACATCGACCTGGCCAGGGGACGTCCAGCTGAATCTGTAAAAAACGACAAAAATGGCCTTTATAGCGAAGTTTAACACAAAATAAACCGAGTTTCAAAAGATTTCACAATCTGACCCTTTTGCACGGCGCCCGCCCCTACGGCGCCATGGTTCTATTGCACGGCGCCGCACCCCGCGGCGCCGTGGTTTTTTCCAGTGTGGCAGCTTGGGCCCGCTACTTGTAAGTACGACGCCATGGGTCACGGCGCCATACTTCTAGGGTTAAGTCCCGCGCCGGTCTGCTTTCTCTCTATCGCCCCTCCCCAGCCGCCGCTCTCCTTTTCCCCAGCGCCGCTCCCGTCCCCCGCCGCGACGCCACCTCTTGCGCCCCTTCCCCACCGCGACGCCACCTCCTGCGGGCCGTTCCCTCGCCGCCACGCCCCTTCCGCGCCGCTCCTTCCCCGCCACTCCTTCCCCTGCGCCTCACCTCTCTCTCTCTCCATGGCCGGTACGGCCGCGCCCGACCCGCACGCCATGGAGATCGGGTGAGTGGGCCGGTCAGTGCTGCCGCGAGCCTAGTGGTGCCGGTGTTCAAGGTATGCCTCTTTCTCTGCCAAACATTGTGCCGCCATTCCATTGTCCATTGAACTGGTATGTTGTTCAATATATGACCAAAGGCAACGACAGTAGATGCACGAGCTCAATGTTTTCTGCCAGCAAGAAAATAGAAGTCAACGATTACATAACCCTTGACAGTAGTGAAACCAAATTAATAAACACTAACTACTTCTCTTCTCCTCTTACAATTTATTCTTACATTGTCTCATATTATATCATGAATTTGTGGGCAACTAATATTGCGAATTTGTGGGCAATTGCTAGTAGGATTAGTAAGAACAAACAATTAGCAATTATTATATTGGTTGTTTGTGAGTATGCAAGAACAAGTAGTATGAGCAAATAATTTTTGTGATTTAGCACAATGTTTGTACCATATTTTTGAAGATTTAGATGTAAATGTGTGGTGTGCTAGTGGTATGTTGTTGCTAGAAATATTTTGTTCTAACATATGAAATAATTATTTATAGGTTTAGGATGGCACTTCTTGAACAACATTATGATAAATACCACCGTGCCCGACTTATGGCGGAGGAGAAAAAGGTATTTGAAATGTCATCATATGATTTTTCTTACATGGGTTTTTATATTGTGCTAACTAGAATTATTTGCAGGTTTTTCCTCCACTTCGTCTTAGGTGTCATGAAGCTCATGATAGCGATAAGATGGAATTTGATGATCGGTACACCGACTATATCGAGAGGCTTGGACTTCTACCATTTGTCAACATGGTTAGTCAGTCGTCGGTCTGGATGAATCCATGTGCGCTTACGACACTAGTTGACCGATGGAGGCCCGAGACCCACACTTTTCATCTTGGCTGTGGGGAGATGACTGTCACCCTTCAGGATGTGTCCATGATCATAGCACTTCCAATAAGCGGGCAACCGTTGTGCTTTAGTACGGACTCAAAGGATTGGCGCGAGTCTATGAGGTCACTCATAGGGTGTGCACCGGTCTATCCAGGCATGACCGCAGGTGCACCATACACATGGATAGCGTTGAGGTATGGGAAATGCCCTGAGAATGCTTCGGAGGAGACGGTGCAGCAGCATGCTCGTGCATTCGTTTGGTATGTCATTAGCCGGACTCTTTTTGCGGATAGCGGTGGTAATAATGCAGCATGGATGTGGCTCAAGGCATTAACTAGTTGGGATAGCAAAATAAGCTGGGGTTCGGCAGCTCTTGCTTATCTCTACCGTCAGGTAATTTTGTATGCACAACTAGTCGTGATGATTCAAATTTGCAACTTAAATGTCATATTTACTTGCATGTTCTCTATATGCAGATGGATGAGGCGTGTCGTAGGACATCGGCTCAGGCTTGTATAGGTCGTCTGTTGCTTCTATTGTCCGTGTGGATGTGGTCGCGCATCCCTATTGGCCGGCCTGTGGTTCTCCCTCACAATGAGTGGTATGAGTACGACACTCCGGGCTGTGGACCCACATGGGCGTATTTCTATGATGTTGTTGAACCATATGTTGGTTCCTCAAAAACCATGTATAAGTACTACAGCAACGAGTTTGACACGTTGACACCTGACATGGTAATAATTTTGGTTCTCTCCATATTACATTTTGTATTTGACCGTTTCATGATTTCACAAAAACTGGATACTAACTTCTTTTTCGCATAGGTGATTTGGGAGCCATATGGGACGGCCGATAAATTTGCCCAACATATTTCTATTGAATTGAATCCTCAGTGTCTCTCTGAATCACATCTTTGGCGGATGAAGTGCCCCTTGATTTGTCTCTATATGGTTGAGTATCACTGTCCTCAAAGAGTGATGACCCAGTTTGGTTTATTCCAGGAGACCCCACCAGAGGCTAAGGACACGGTCATACAACTCCACGAGTGAGTGCTACTTGAAATAAAATTATATGAGAATTTGGCCCTGACTAACATTGATAAATTTGACCATGTAGGACGGATAGAATGAGGCAGAAGTCCATCATGAATTGGGCAGATCATCATAAGACCTACATAAAGGAGTGGTGGACTGAGCTTAGGCATGCCGAGGAGCATAGGAATGAGCCTTGTCCGAGATTTGATGGTGTTGCATTTGACAGGTACCTTGCTTGGTTCAAGGAAAATACGCGTTGGGAGATAAATGCACCAGCTTATACACCTGAAGAGACGGTGGACCTACCCAATCCTGGTTTTGATGAGATTGCGAACCTCAAGTTCAATAAGCTTATCAGGAATGGTAGAAGAGATGTTGAGCTAGCACCGGTACTCCGATTTGTGGTAAGTTAAAGATATTTGTACTGCTAATGTAATATTACCGTTGCACAAGTGATGACATGTTTGCTATCTATAGCGTGAGGAGCTCGTCAGGCACAACAATGACGCCATGGCGGCATTGGCAGCGCCTCCAGGACGACGGTCTAAGGAGGCACTCAAGTCTTTCACCAAGGTAAGGCACGACAACATTTGTCTCCATGATTATAATGTCGTCTCATGTTGTGAAGGCTCATTTTGTCATTCTCATATTGGCAGAGTAGCATTTCTCGTATACGTTCCTTATGTGCGGTCCTTGGCTGCCAATCGATGGCGGATGTCAACTTTGCTCATGGAGCCGGTACAAGTTCAAACACCGCTCATGGAGCCGGTACGAGCTCAAACTTTGCTCATGGTGGGGAGAATGTTGAGCTTGAGGATGATATGGAGGAGGATCCTACAGATGTGCCTGAGGATATTTTAGAGGCCGAGGTGGAGGACTTCTTGCACAGGGTACACACATTTCTTAAACGAAATCATGTTTTCCATTGTGTCACTACGATGAGTGCTAACCACTGTATTTGTAGGCTGAGTGTGAGGGGATGGAAGTGGATGATATGCAGGAGCCAGACGAGATCGATGAGTCACAGCTGATAGATCCACCCCATGGTACTCAGTCCACGCAGCCACGGGACTTCGGTCTCAAACGACACCTTCTCTTCCTTATTATTCCCAGACATCGGCTTAGCTGTTTCCTCACTGTAGTTTTGAAAGTACACATTCAACTTTTGGAATGTGTATTCCACTATTGCCGAAACGGGCAATGCGCGAACACCCTTCAACACATTGTTGAAACATTCGGCCATGTTGTTCGTCATGTCCCCATACCTCATCCCTTGGTGGTCGTAAGCCCGTGCCCACTTTTCCTTATCGGGGAAGTTTCTTCTTAGGAATTCTTTACCACCCTCATTTGCTAGGCCATAAATTTTGTCATACAATTTTGAAAAATGACGAGCGGTGAAGGCGAGACAACAATCTTTAAGAAGGTCTGATAATTCCTTGTTTCCACATGCCCTATAGAAGTTCGATACGAAGTGCCTCATGCACCATCTATGGTGCACACGAGCATGTCCTGGAATGTCAATCTGCACTGCATTTAGAATCCCTTGGTGGCGGTCAGATATTATGCAAACCTCTCTATGAGGTCCAATTATCTTGGTCCTCACTAGATTTAAAAACCAAGCCCAATTTTCGTTGTTCTCAGCCGATACCAAAGCGAAAGCCAATTGCACCAATTTGTCGCCGCCATCATTACCTATCGCCGTCAACAATGTGCCCTTGTATTGGCCGGTCAAAAAGGTTCCATCCACGGCAATCACGGGCCTGCAATGCTGAAATGCCGTAATGCAAGGTCCAAAGGTCCAGAATGCACGCCCAAATACTCGGACTATTTCTTCCTTATATATCCGGGTGACCGATCCTAAGGGCTCCACCACATAGTACATGCCCGGGTTTGTTGCCGCCATCGCTGACAACACCATACCAACGCAGTTGTATGATTCTTCCCAACCACCATACAATATCTCAAAGGAGGCTTGCTTGGCCTTCCATGCCTTCCCGTACTTGATTGTGTAAGTGAAGACCTCATGCACCATCTCTATCAACGCCTTTATGGGATATGTTGGTAGTATCTTTATGGAGGAAGCAAATCTGTGTGCAATAAATTTAGAGGTCAATTGACGGTGATCATCCTTCACACCTGCAGCATTAATATCCTTGCCTCTACATCGGTGATGAAATACACAACTTGTTATCTTCCATTCCAGATTACCTTTCACACATCTAGCACGGACAACCCATGGACAATGATTCTTGGATTCCTCACATTTCACCGTGTAGCGCACTTTTGAGTTCGAGTGCTCCACCTTGAACGGTCGATGGTACTTAACCGCATAGTCCTTGAGCCACATCTGAAGTTCTACCAAATTTTTGAACATTGCTCCTTCACTAATAACATTGGCAGTTGGACCGTGCTCTCGCTTGGAAGATAGCCTTGGTGCAAGAATCTTGCTTGTGCCACCATCAACAATTGCCTTATGGGCAAGGCTTAGATCATGGAACAATGATGTTCGATGATCCCGGCCTATTACCTTCTTAAAAGCTTTGGCTTCTTTAGCAGTCAATCCATCCTCGTCTATTTCTTCATCCGGGCCATCATCTTCGGAGTCACACGTATAGGCTCGCATGTATGGTATTTTATGGTCCATGTCCTCTTCCATGCAATTGACCTCCACATCACCAACATAATGATCATGAAGATATGGCTCCGATTCATCGCCCTCGATCTCATCCTCCTCGATGTCCAATTCTTCATGATCATGATGGTCATTGCTAACCGGGCTCAACGGTTGTGTCATTGGAGGTTGGCTCATTGTTGCATCATACACATCGACATCCGGGTTGACATGTGGATCATGTCGAATCGGGGTACTAGCATCACTAGGGGAAGCACGCCGATTCAAGTCAATTTGCAACCTACCACCAACTTTCTTTTCACAAATAACTCAAGAGATTTATCTTGCGAGGCCAACACCACCTCCTTATATGCTTGCCAATGCAACTCGGAGTTCACATGCATTGTTTTCCAACGAGTGTGATGTGAGAAGCCAACATTATACCTTCCAATCAATTCAAGTTCATCATTCTCGTCCATCCAATTCAACTCTCTTCGGACATTTTTCACCAATTCGGCAAAGCTAAGACTAGTGGGAAAAACGACCACTACCTCCTCCGGGTCACCATATTCGGCGTCTCCCTTCTCAAAAGCGGCATAGTCCACATGATGAACATTCACAATTCTCGCCATCTAGAACATATATGAACCAAAATTCATCACAACAATATTATTATTACCTAAATAATAAAGCTATGAGAAATTTTATAACCCTAACCCTAGCTCTAAACCCAACCCTAACCCCAACCATAACCCTAACCCTAACCCCAACCATAACCCTAACCCTAACCCTAACCCCAACCATAAACCCTAACAAAACCCTAACCCTAGCTTACACATCTACAAGAATAGCAACCACCTATGGTCAATAGAACAACATAACACAAAATTATTTCTTCCAACTCCTATTTCTAGGGTTACAAGAAATATGAAGCAAAACAACCAAAAATCTCAAGAATTTAATTGGACAAAAACGAGGGTAGCCATGGAGAATACCTTGAGGAATGGAGGGAGGTCAAAATCCACGGAGAAATCCCTCCGATTCGGTGGGATTTGAGAGGAAGGAGAGTAGGAGGAGAGAGAGACACAGGAGGGGGAGCTCGAGCTCGATGAGCAAGAAGTGGGGTGGTGAAGGAGATTGCCTGCGGGTGGCCCAGCCACTTAAAACTTCAAGACCATGGCGCCATGGCCTAGGGCGCCATGCTTCCTATACACGGCGCCGTGAGCAATGGCGCCATACATAACAAATGCGGGCCCGTCGAGCCACGCTGGAAAATACCATGGCGCCGAGGGGTAGGGCGCCGTGCAGCAGAACCACGGCGCCGTGGGGGCGGGCGCCGTGAAAAAGGGTCAGATCGTGAATTAATTTCAAACACGGTTTATTTTGTGTTAAACTTCGCGAAAAAGGTCATTTTTGTCGTTTTTTACGCTGAATCTAGACCCGCAAAATTCCTGCAAAGTTCCCTCAAACGGAACCAACCCTGGGGGGTCGCCAGTGAAGAGGCTCTATCCTGTTGACTGTTCTGAAAAACTAGTGGACGATTGTTTTGAGTTCTCTATCCTGTTGACTATTCTGTTAGTAGAGTAGTTTAAAGTGTATTTTTCCTCCGTAATTATTGAGCACACCTCACCACCACCGTGATACAGCTCATATAAAACGCGGACGATCAGCTGGTTAACGCGGCTCCTGTTTTCTTTCAATACACAACAAAGTAGGCAATTAAGACATGTTCCACGAACCGGACGGCAGGCCCTGGCGTTTCCGTGCTGTACCCAGCCTGCAAAGCTCGACGGTTGATGGAGTCTACCGCGCGTGATGGCTGGCTGGCACCGGAACGGCAGCAGTGAGGACAGGACAGTCGATCTACACCGAGCAGGCAGGCGAGCACGGCTCCTGTACGGTTGCTGTGCCCAGCTGCAGGTCCCGTTTCTGTCTCCTACATTGTCAAGCCCAATGTGCGCGTACGGCGTATCTCAGTTAACCTCGCTTCTCAGTTCCCACGAGTTATCTTTTAAATCTTAACGATCCTATTCTTGTCTGGGAGAGAGGATTGAGCTGGACTCGGCTGTAAATTGTGCGTTTATTACTATGCATAGGCATAGGAGCGCGACCAGTAACATTCACAAGAAATGGTGACGGTAACAATAATCCTGGACTGGATGGTTCGAAGCCATCACCAACACCCTTTGGAAATGCAGAAAGGGCCGACATTTTGCGTGGGGCCGTACGTCCGATGAAGGCGCTTGAAGTAAAGGTGAGGAGGCATCATGTTCTTCCTGAACCGGTGAAGCTACTTAGTGGAGGCGAAAAGCCGATGGAATGAGGATCATTGGCAGTTTTGGCACTGAATCACGGGAAGGAATGGGGGCATTTCTTAGTCACCAAGGAAAATGAAGATTCTCGGCTGATCCATGTAGATTCAGGTATTCTTCAATTGTCTGCGCATGAAGACCCCTTTTATGTTGTCTGAATCTTTTGATTTTGGCAGCAGGGCTGCTTGGTGCACGTCAATGCAAATTCTACACTGAGGTTTCTCAATGGTCGCCGAAAAGTAACCCATCGCCATCACGGGTGCACCGGCTACTGCTGAATATTGTTGTGGCTCAGTGTTAATGTTAATCTACGTACGTCAAGATTCTTTATGTAAAGAAAGATACTAGTATTATCCTGGATTTTCTTTGGGTACCACCATAAGTCGGATGCTCCATGCGACACGCACAAAAGGAGACAAAGTCGCCTCCAAAGTACGAAAGAAGAAGATTCAGGCCGACATGGACGTCTGACCGTGACACCCCAATTATATTGCCAATTTAACGAATGGTTACACATTGGATCCACGAGTGGTCCTACCTCCTCCTGGAAGCGCAGCATGCACATATAGATTCTGGATGCAACCGTTTGGAGACGATCGCACGGGATATCTACAACCAGGGTTGCTGGTGGCTTTCTAGAAGAATAAATGATGCATAGACGTTTCATTTTACTACTGTTTCGATGGTTGATCTTTATGTTCACCCTGTGTTATCCGTGAGATATTCAATTTTTAAACCATAACTATGCAATAAAATGGATGTGTGCATCAAGGCCGGGGTCATGCTCCCCATTTTGAAAAAAAACTAAGCTAGCTTGTTAACTGGAGGAAAAGTACCCCACACCGAAAGAGAGTGGAACAGTACTTTTGTTAATCAATAAAGTCCCAACGATGGCTTTTCCTAAAAAAACACTTGTCCGTTTTTCTACCGGATATAAGCATTGCTTTATCCGCAAGCTTGAAAGTGATTAGCCATTATTAGAGTGGAAAATATGGTACTAAAAATGGTCTATATTATTTATATGTTCTATAATATAAGTCTTTTTAGAAAGCTAATTTCATATTTTAAAAAGGCTTACATTCTCGAAAAGAGGTAATATTAATTTGTTCCAAACGAAGTTTTTTGCATGGCTGTGTCAACATCTAGGGTTTAGTATATTGTGGTGTGCACAAGTTTAATGGAAAGTATGATGTGTGTGCCTTATTACACTATACACTAAAAGTAAACAAAGGCATGCCACAATAATCTACGGTTATCAAGTTTAAAGACGTGAGAAGAAAAAGAAGTGGAGAGGAAACAAAGGCCGGTCATGGTTTATGGATGGATCATGGATGGAACGGTTGACACTTGACAATGACGCCTTGGTCATTATCAGACCAGTAAGGCGGCATAGTGGTGTGATCAGATGTGCTGCCATGTAGGAGTATTTGTACAAGCCTATCTTGCAACAAGAGACGGGTGTCCATTTTCGCAACCAAAAAAAAGACAAGGTGTCCAGGTGTGCCATGTGAGTGGTAATCATGACTGCATAAGCTCTACTTTCCACCTTCGTATACTAGATAAACTAATTTAAATTTAAATTAATTGCCAAGTGATTGAATGAATTCACTAACCAGGCAAGAACCCCTTATAATTGAAGAAATGCAGAATGTGCGACTTATCAATGCCAGTGAGAGATCCACAATGGCTCTAGATGGAATTAACAAGTGAAATAATTTTTGAGTTAATTTGAATGCATAATAACTAGCAAATCTAGCAATGTATGCTCCCTTAAAAGATAATCTTCTGCAAAGTTAATCGTCTTTTATTCATTAAAACTTTATCACAAGAGATCAATTCCATGTTGTAAACAAACTGGACATACATCATATACTATCTTGTTATTCGTATTTCTGGCCGAAGTAGTATTGTGACCTTGTGGGCGATGTGTCGACCCAGTGAGAAAAAGAACTCCACGATCTGCCGCTAGAGCACCTGCAAGCAATCAGGTCATTGGAGAGGTCTACACATCGCAGATCAATTTTTGTAGATAAGTTATAAGTTGCTTACGGCTCCGGAGCTCGCAAACATCAGTGCTCTTCTATTTTCGTAGTCTGAGCTTGACAGTTTATGGTCCGAAAAGTTAGGTGCACTGAGCTACGTTTTAAAATAAAAATCAAAATTGTTTAGAACTTTTGAGAATCGGGTGCATTCGACGAAGCTCTTGTGCACTGCTCAAAGCGGCACAGTGAGGCCGCGCACTCCCACGCCCGTGGGGTTCAGGTGTGTCACGGCCCATTAGGGATCCCTCTTTTTTTCTATTTTTTCTTCTTCTTGTTGTTATTTCTTATTTGTTTCTTTTTCGATCTTCAAAGTTTCATTCTTTTTTTGAAATCTAATTTTTAATCTACTTATTTTCTAAAATGATATTTCGAAATTAGAACTTTTTAAAAGTTTGACAATAATTAAAACCTTTTTAAAATATGTACATCTTTTAATTCTAGAAAGTTTCAATACATTTTTCAAAATCTTAATATACATTAAATCTGAACCTTTTTTAGTTCCAAATATTTTTCTGGCATATAGGATTTCCCTGCAATTTGCTATGTGTCAGCGATGTTACGACCAAGAATGAAGCCCAGCCCATTATGAAAGTATAAGGCCCAATGGTTCTGAAGCAGCAAAGGAAACATTCCCATTTCTCTCACCATCCGAATCGGGAGCTCCTATGCTCCGCGCGTTAGCGGAGTGAGCAAAGCTCCGCCCACACGCGTTCATGTTGGGCCGGCCTACGAGCGAAGTTCCTATTTTCGTTTTCTTTTTTATATATTATTTTGGATTTGAACAAAAATTTAAATTTGAACAATTTCGTATTTGAACAAAATTCATATTTGAACAAAAATTTGAATCCGAACAAAATTCAAATCTTAGCAATTTCCAAAAAATTGTTCAAACTTGAAAAAAAGTTCAAACATAAAAAAATTCTAATTTGAAAAAGTTTAAAAGTAAAAAATGTTCAATTTTTTTAAAAAATGTTCAAATTTTAAAAACATTTAGAATTTATAAGAAAGAAAAAAGAAAAGGAAACGAAAAACCAAAAGAAAACAGAAAAACCAGAAAAAACAAAAAAATACCACGCGAAAGAAGAGAAAATCCCACCTACCATCGCGTTAACGGGCCGACCCAACGACGCGCCCACGCGGTTCCGCCCCGGTAACAGGGGGAGCATAGGAATTACCATCCGAACCAGGCTACAAATAGCAAACCCTGACGTACAGATCGGAGCAACGACTCGACTCGACTCGACCAAAGACTTGTTCTACAGTACAATCACAGTTCCTGCGTTGGCTCCTTTTGCAGGAGTCGCCGCTGCTCGTGATTCCCCAGCGACGGAGGCGGAGGCCCACAGTCGCACGGTATCGGTATGGTCCCGCTCCGCTCCGGCCTCCGGCGAGCGCGCGCGGCCGTATCTGAACGACCGACCCGCTCTCGCTGCGCTCTTCCCTGCGATCACATGCGAAAATGCGCCCCCGCTCCGTCCTCCTACCTACACGCGCAGCGTCTCTCATCCCGCGGAGGCGTTCAACTTTCGCATCCAGCCGTCCGATCCGTATCGCGCGGCGCGCACGTCGGCTGCGGTGGTTGGTCAGTGGGCCCCGCGGAGTCCTCGGGAAGCACGTCAGCCCATGTGCGGGGCGCCTCGGCCCGCCAAAAAAATCGGAGCTGAGCCGAGCCGAGAGGGTGATTCCTATACTCCACCCTGGTCGGCGCTGGTGAAGTGCCGCACACCCTTTAGCTGGCCCGTTAGCACCTATCGAGGAAGCAGGGCATCGGAGGCGAGGAGAGAGCAGCCACCGGAGGTGAGGAAGAACACCGCGCCGCCCCTACCCGGAGACGGAGACGACGCGGCTGGCCGTGTCGTCACCGGCGGAGGTGAGGTCAGGACCTCGTCGGAGACGGGGACGACGCGGCTCGCCGCGACGTCGCCGACGGAGGCGAGGAAGAGAGCCTTAGGGAGGGGGGGGGGTGCTGGTCTTAGGGTTCCGGCGGTGCACGAGGAGCTTAGAGGGAAGGTCGGTCGAAACCTCGCCGGAGATGGGGACGACGCGGCCGGCCGCGTCGTCGCCGGCGGAGGCGAGGAACAAATCTTAGGGTTTGTGGTGCGGGTCTTAGGGCTTCGGCTATGCAAGAAGAGCTTAGAGAGAGGGAGGATCTGGCGGCGAGAATGGAGAAGCTGGCGGCAGGGAGGAAGGAGCTGGCGGCTGGCAGCGGGGAGGCGTCGAGAAGAAGATCGTCTGGATGTTGGATGCGAAGGAAGAAGAAGGATATTTGTTAATGGGCCGCAGCCCACGTTGCTGGCAGGTGCGCGGCATCCCGTCCGCTCCACCCAGATCGGAGTATAGGCGTCCCCAGCCGAGAGCGTGGCGACCGTGAGCCCGTAGGAGCGCGATACGGGCCCAGGTTGTGTGAGTCGGCAACAGCTACGATTACGCGACAAGGCCACAAGGGGGTGCACTTTCTTGGAACGAAAAAAATATATCTCCGCGCACGCTCATAGCGCCACGCGGAAAAGGTTCTGCATGGGTGCAGCAACACGATATTTGTTGTTAGCTTTGGGTGCCCGCAAGATACAAAACAGGCAAAATGCTTACGTGCGACTACTGAGCATCTCTTTCATGAAAAAACGTGAACCGTCCGTTCATACATTCAAGATATTTTAGGGGTTCAATTGAACTCCCAGACCACATTATATTTGGAAACAGAAAAGGTTACAGCCCCGAACATACTATATCCTAGCTGAAGAGGAATGATTTTAGACTTTTAGTTGGGGCAAAAAAATCTCTAATTTCTTTTATGCATTGTACAAAAATTAGCTAGGCTAAATATTAATGTTCGTAAAAGTGGGGCGTATTATTTTTGTATTTGGAGGTTGTCCAAAATCTGGAGGAATGTGTTTTTATCTTCTCTTTATCAAAATGGGTTTACTCCTTTTGGATACTCACTCATGTATATATCCTAGTACATCATAAAAGACTATGTAATAGTGGTTAGAAAAATATTAAGAATAAGGTAGAATGTGAAGTAGAGTCTGAAAAGGTAAGGCCTTGCCTAGTGGGGAAAACTTATTTTGCTAAAATCAACCTTTTCTAGAATTCTAAAAGGGGATAAGAAGATAGTTACTTTTCTTATTAGGGCTTGATTTTTTTGCAAGAGAAGCACGTGGTGAAGAAATTCCTCATGTTCAACTCGGTTGTTGTTTGCCAAACAAATGGTCCTGACTTAGGGTTACATGTCTAGAGGTTAAGAATATTAGTTTATTATGCAAATGGTTATAGATTTTGGATAAGACCGCTGCAAGTTCGCCTTTGGGAGTGGCTACCGATGTGTAGAGGGTAGTGGTCGGAGATCTAGCAGGAGATGGTGTGGATATTGAATTTTTTGTTAGATATTTATATTATTTAATGGGTTGATAAGTGGGACCCTGTCCATGTCAGCACGTATAAAAGTTCCAGCTCGGCGCTTACATGTGGGTTTGCCCTCTCACTTTTGCTATCAAATTGTTGGAAATGCTTGATTAATGCACATTGCAAATAAATCACTAAAAGGTCAATTTTGTGATTCAAACATAGAATCATAGTTTCTCGCTATTTCAACGCAAAAGTTGTGGTTCTTTGCTAAGAACTATGTGAAATCACATGTCTCACGCAATTGCCGGATTATTCTTCTTCTTTTGTCAAGGCTGTCACACAGGCACACCCTACTAGTGTGAGAATCTTTACATGTCTACGCTAAACCGATGAACTGGTTCTAAGTTTTATCCATGTTTCATTCTAATACATCTGTTTCAAAATTAAAGAATTATGGAGAGCTAAATGCGCTCTCTAAAAAGACATATATTTGAAAACAATAGTACCTCGTAAAGAAGTGAGCCTAGCTCAATTGGTTAGGGAAGTGGATGTACAACCCAGCCACCCAGATTCAAGTCCTCACGGACTCAGATCTGGGTTCTTATTATTAAAAAATAAAAACCCGCTGTAGGGGCTTCCCCTATCGCATTTCTTAAAAAAAAACAATAGTACCTCGTAATAACAGTAGTTCGTGGGAGCGAAAAACGGATGGAATGAGGATCATTGGCAGTTTGGCACTGAATCACCGCAAGGAATGGGGGCATGTCTTAGTCACCAAGTATAATGGTAAGCACAGAGCTTTATTAAGGTGAAGAATCTGGGCTAGTCTATGTAGATTCAGGTTTGCTTCAACTGTCGACAAACTGCTCAATATCCTAACAAAAAGTTACATCGAAAAATGAAGTACAAAAGTACAACTATACTACAAAGTACATGAATTATATCAAAAAAATAAAGTATAAAAGTACAACTATACTACAAAGTACACCAAGTACATCGGAAAAAGTACACTCTTAGTAAAACACCACGTATATGAAGTACAGTTATATAAAAACTAAAAGTACTCCAAATACAATTGTGTTAAAATGAAAGTACACAAAAAGTACACCTATAGTAAAACACCAAATACATTGTGGGATAGGAACCCGAAGTACACCTATGTTGAAACCCCGAGTGTACCAAGTATAGTTGTCGTAGTACTGAAAATACACCCAAAATTTTTCGCGAAACCTATCAATAGGGATCTAGTTTTGAAGATTTTGATGTGAAAATCTCAAAAATAAAAAAAGGTTCCCAATTTGAACAACCCCTTTTAAAAATATTTTATTTTGAAAAAACGAATCTAGAAATAAAAGGAAAAACTGAGGCAATCCACAATGTCATGTATTTTCTCTGATCTCTCATATCCACACATTGCTTCTCCTTCAACAAGTGGTGTACAAAAAACCATTTCCGAAATTTTATAGCACCACAAGCAGGCACGTGTTATACAGAGAGCGCGGACATTCGTGATGGTCGGTCTTTATTTAATAATTTTGGCGCCGACCTGATTGGCATATGGATTTCCGTGCATTCGGCCAGCGATGGAACGACCGAGAATAAAGCCCAGCCCATTGAGGAAATCGGCCCATTTGCCCAAAGTACCAGGCCGAATGGCTCTCAAGTCTCAAGCAGCAAGGCAACATTTCCTTTTATCTCACCATCCGAACCTGGCTAGAAATAGGAAACCTTTTTTTTGAGATAACAACTGATGGCATTTCAATCAATGGCGAAACCGATTACAAACGACTCCACAAAAAAAGAAAATACAATATGATCCCATACTTTTGCAAGAATGACCTCACACCATACTTCCAAAGCACCATGAAGCCCATCGTCCTCATCGTCACCACCCAAATGCAGGTACCAGACCCAGAAGCAGCACATCTTCAGACACCCTCGAATCACCGCCGCCACTATCGCCACAGTGGGCTTTGAACACCGCAAGAGTGCCCACCCTGGAGGGTGAGAGCTAATATCCAATTCCAGAACATCAGGCAGGCAGGAGATGGGGAAGACGAAGCAGTGCCTCCAATCCCAGATCCCTGAGCAGTAGGTCCCAACCACCGACATCACGTCGAGTCGCATCTTCCCCTCGCCACCATGGCCGGCCAGAAGAAGCTTCACGCCGCGATAGTCGCATCTCAAAAAAAGACCCTGAAAAACCCTAATGAGGAAGACAGTGGTGCCATCCTCTTCCACTCCCTCGCCACCACGGCCGGCCGAGGGGAAGACAACAGCATCCGCAGCCCTCCGACACCCGAACAGACTCCCGGAACTCCACGGCCCAGTCGAAAGTCGACCGCACCTGGAGAAACCACCCTCCCCAGATCCGCAGATCTAAGAGGAAACCAGGCCAGCAGCTCGCCGACGCCGCCACAAGTGGCCTTGCCGAGATGGGGATCGAGCTCTGGCTCCCTTATTCTGACGCGACGCCGCCTCCACCATCCTGACGACGTCTCTTGAAACCCTAGCAATCCTCAACAGCACCCCCTGAACTCCGGCGCCCCCCACCGAGAAGCAGCCTCACAGCCGCGCCCCTAGCCGCCGCAGAGCCGCCAGATCGACGCCGGTTGGCCGGAGTGGAGCGCCGCCTCTTCGACCTGGCCGAGCCGACGAGATCCGCCGCCGCCACCGCGCCCCTAGGGCTTTGCCTGGCGACGCCCCCGGCGGCGGCGGCGGGAGGGCGAGATCCGCGGGGGAGGTCCGGAGGAGGCCGGCGATGGCGCCCCGGTGCGGCCCGGCGCGGCCGCACGGGGACGGGGTCGGGAGAGGAGAGGGGTCGGGAGGGTTGGGATCAACAGAGCTAAGCCAAGTAGAAATAGGAAACCTTGACGTACGGGTCGGAGCGACGACTCGAGACTCGTTCGTCAAAGTGATTGAAACTGATATACACTAATTACAAATCGCAGACACAGCCTCCGTCTCCCGTACACAGTCGCCGCCTTTCCTGACCTAGCCTCTATCTCTCCTCCTACTCCACCATAGATTGGTTCCCCCCTCCTCCGGCCGGCCTCGCCGGTATTAGGAGGGGTGGGGAACCTGATCTATGAGTGGAGGTTTTGATAAAAGTAGTATTTTTACAAGATTAGATTAGGGTTTAGTAGCCATCTTCTTGTGGCCTCTGTCAATGAAGATGGCATCATCGACAATAATTGATCTCCGACCCTTCGATCGACGACGAGATCTTCCTCCCGACGTCAATGGTGGTGTTGGAAGATTAAACTCCTTTAGGTATGGTCCTTCAGATCTTGCTTCGCCAGATTGATTTTGGATCTTTTCTCTTGGTTGCCGCGAGGAGAATTATCCTTGCAGTATTTGTCCCGGCGGCTACATCCTCGACAATGGTGATTCATACCCTCGATTCCCCAGCGACGTCGATCAAGTTGTCCGGTTATTTTGCCCTGACATACTGGTGTTGGTACTCTTGTCGATGTGGATTGACTACTTCAATGGTTGCGCGCGTGCACGTAGCCTTGGCATTGCGGCTCAAATTAAAATTATGGGAGAACCTCTATTGGTATTTACAGGTTTATGGTTTGGTATCTATCTTGGACTGCCTTCAGAAAAGTACAAGATTGTATCATGGAAGAAGAAAGAATTTGAAGACCTCAAAGATTTGCTAGTTTCTTTTAGACTT
Source organism: Dactylis glomerata (assembly GCA_007115705.1). Lineage (NCBI taxonomy): Eukaryota > Viridiplantae > Streptophyta > Magnoliopsida > Poales > Poaceae > Dactylis > Dactylis glomerata. The sequence continues at coordinate 13,402 of QXEO01000744.1, read as the reverse complement.
TATTTTGTAATCGTCAAAGACAGCTCGTGTAACTCTACCATGTACTATTTGTTGCTATAAATATATGTGGTATTGATTTTCAAAAAAAAAGTGATTGAAACTGACCCTTTTCTGAAACTTGAACACAAAATAAACCGGATCTATAAAAATTTCACGATCTGACCCTTTTGCACGGCGCCCAACCTTAGGGCGCCATGGTTATATTGCATGGCGCCGTTGGCTAGGGCGCCATGGTCGTATGGCGCCATGACTTTGTTGCAGTTTTTGGCGTCATGCAAGACCATGGCGCCGTACCCCATAGCGTCGTGCAAAAAGGGTCAGATTATGAAATTTTTGCGGATCTGGTTTATTTTGCGTTGAAGTTTTGAAAAATGGTTAATTGTAGCCATTTTCACGACTCGTTCCGCAGTACAGTTCCTGCTGTTTTTGCAGGAGTCGCCATTGCTCGTGATTCGCCAGCGACGGAGGCGGAGGCCCGCAGTACCAGTGTCCTCGCGCAGCTGGGTCCCGCACTCCGGCTAGCGCACGCGGCTAACGAACGACCCGCTCGCTCGCTTGCGGTCTTCCCTGCGATCACATGCCGCGGGCTGTCCTACCTACACGGTACACGCACACGCGCCTCGCCCCCTCGGCGCATCTCATCCAGCGGAGCTGTCCAGCTTTCCCTCCCAGCCGTCCGATCTGCATCGCTCGGCGCGCACAGAGGCTGCAGTGGGGCACGTCAGCCCATGTGCAGGGCGCCTCGACCCGCAGGAAAAAAAATCCGAGCCGAGCCGAGAGCTCCAGCAGGAGCGTTATATGCGCCCAGGTTGTGTGAGTCGGCTACAGCTACGATTACGCGACAGGGGGTGCACTTGGTTGGAACGAAAGAGCATAATATCTCCGCGCACGCCCATCGTGCCACGCGGAAAAGGTTCTGTATGGGTGCAGCAAAGCTGATATTTGTTGTTAGCTTTAGGTGCCCGCAAGATACAAAATAGGCAAATGCTTACGTACGAAAGAACGTGAACACTCCCTTTATTAATATAAGATATTTTAGGAGTTCAGTTTACTTTAAACTCTCAGACCACATTATATTTAGAAACACAAAGGTTACGGCCTGGAACATACTATATCCTGAAGGATCATTTTAGACTCGAATTTCTTTTATGCATTTTACAAAAACTAACTGGGCTAAATACTAATGTTCATAAAAGTGGGGCATATATTTTGTTTGGAGGTTGTCCAAAATCTGGAGGAATGTGTTTTTATCTTCTCTTATCATAATGGGATTACTCCTTTTGGATACTCACTCATGTATATATCCTAGTACATCATAAAAGACTGTAATACTGATTAGAAAAATATTAAGAATATAAGGTAGAATGTAAAGTAGGTTGTGAAAAGGTAAGGCCTTGCCTAGTGGGGCAAACTTGTTCCGCTAAAATCAACCTTTTCTAGAATTCTAAGAGGGGATAAGAAGATAGTTGATTTTATTATTAGGGCTTGATTTTTTTGTAAGAGAAGCACGGGGTGAAGACATTCCTCATATTCAACTGGGTTGTTGTTTCCCAAACAAAAGGTCCTGACTTGGGGTTACATATCTAGAGGTTAAGAATGTTAGTTTATTATGCAAATGGTTATGTGATTTGGAGGTTAGAGGGAAATGCTAAGAGCAAATATTCAACAAACATAAATATGGATCAATGCTAAGGCCTTGATAATAACTAGTGAATCTAGCTAGCGATGTATGCTCCCTTAAAACATAATCTTATACAAAATCAGTCATCTTTATTCATTAAAATTTTATCACAAGAGATCAATTCCCTATTGTAAACTGATACGTCTCCAACGTATCTATAATTTTTGATGCTCCATGCTTGTTTTTACACCATTTGCCCTATTGTTTCGTTACACTTAGTGGCACTTTTATGCATTTTCCGGAACTAGCCTATTAACAAGTTGCCACAGTGCCAGTTTCCTGTTTTCTGCTGTTTCTGTGTTTCAGAAGTGATACACAGGAAATATTCTCGGAATTGGACGAAACAAGTTCCTGAAGTCTTATTTTACCCGGAAGCTTCCAGAGATCCGAAGGAGAGTCGGAGGGGGGCCACCAGGGCCCCACACGTAGGGGTGGCACGGCTAGGCCCCTGGCCGCGCGGGCCCCGCGTGAGGGCGCCTGGCTCCCCCTCTGACGACGCCCCTTCGCCTATATAAAGCCTCGGGACGGAAAACCCTAAAAGAATCGGCAATTTTCCAGAAAGAGTTCCGCAGCTCCGCCGCCATCGTCGACGAACTTCGGGGGACAGAAGTCTCTGTTTCGGCACCCTGCCGGGACGGGGAAGTGCCCCTGGAGCCATCTCCATCGGTCTCCATCGCCGTCTCCGCCGTCTCCATCGACCTCACCGCCATCTCCATCAACCTTGCTGTCTCCTATGATGAGGAGGGAGTAGTTCATCCCTGGGGCTAAGGGTTCTACCGGTAGCTATGTGGGTCACCTCTCTCTCCCATGATGTGATCTTTATGTGATCGTGAGCTTTGTATCATGTTGAACAAGTAGATGTTATTATTCAGATATTATGTGTACTCTAGTGGTTGTTATTAAAGTAATCTATTCCTCCTGCCATGGTGTAACGGTGACAGTGCGTGCATCATGGTGGTACTTGGTTTAGGCTATGATTGTGATCTCTTGTGGATTATGAGAATAATTATTGCTATGATAGCATTGAGTGATCTATTCCTCCTTTCATGGTGTAATGTTGACCGTGTGTGCACCGTGTTAGTACTTGGTCTAAGTTGCAATGATATCTATCTTGAGTTGTGCTTTGATTTGGATATCTCTATGAGTGGTGTTTGTCAAATACTTGATGAACTTTAAGGGGTGCTTCTATAGCCACTACGCAATGATTAGTGTTATTCAATAGGAGAGTAATTCAGAGTACCATAGTGGAGAGAAGTTGTTTATTTGTTCAATCATGTTATATTGTTGGGAGTGTGTCCACTAGTGAAAGTATGATCCCTAGGCCTTGTTTCCAAGCATTGCACACCGTTTACTTGCTATTTTGTTACTTGTTTGCTCGCAGCGATATTTATTTCACATCACGTTTGCTACTTATAATCATCTATACCACTTGTATTTCACTATCTCTTCGCCGAACTAGTGCACCTATACATCTGACAAGTGTATTGGGTGTGTTGGGGACACAAGAGACTTTCTGTATCGTAATTGCAGGGTTGCTTGAGAGGGATAGCTTTGAACTCTTCCTCCCTGAGTTCGATAAACCTTGGGTGATCCACTTAAGGGAAACTTGCTGCTGTTCTACAAACCTCTGCACTTGGAGGCCCAACAAGTGTCTACAAGAATAGAAGTGCGTAGACATCAAGCTCTTTTCTGGCGCCGTTGCCGGGGAGGTAAGGTAAAAGGTACTCACATCCTTTGGCTACTAAGTCTTTTAGTTGCTAGTGAGTGCTCGGAGTTATTTCCTTTAGATTCTGCAATTACATCTTATTGTTTCTTATTTTTATTTTCACTAGTTAGGCTTAATGGAAAACAAAGAGTTCTGTAGTCTTTTTCCTGAGTTTAGATATGAAGTGTTTGAAGAGAAAATTGAAAAACCTTTGGAGCTTAATTTGCATGCTAATAGTGTTGTTAGTATGAATGCTTTGAACACCGTTATTGCTAATGCTATAGAAAAGTCTAAGCTTGGGGAAGCTAGTTTTGTTAAGTATGATATTTTTAGTCCCCCAGCTTTAGTGGAGAAGGTCTGTTCTGATAATATTTTATCTCCCATATGTGATGTTTCTAGTGATGCTTGTGCTCCTCATCCTTTTAAAATACCTGCGAAGATTATTGAACATGTTAGGGATAACTGCTATTTAGGAGATGGAACTGTCCATCCAGGTGACCATTTGCTTTTTATACATGAATTATGCGAGTTGTTCCAGTGTGCAGGTATTTCAATGAACCAAGTTAAGAAGAAGCTATTCTCTTTTTCGCTGAAAGGCAGAGCTGAGGAATGGTATAAAACATTGAAGGATGGCCGATCTATTGATTGGGAGGAAATTGAACCTCTCTTTTATTCTAAATTCTATCCTTCTAGTCAGGTTTATAAAGATAGGAATTACATTTATAATTTTCATCCGCATGAGGGAGAAAGCATTGCCCAAGCTTGGGGAAGATTGAAGTTACTAATGCATAAATGTCCTATTCATGATCTTCCCCGTAATATTGTTATTAATAATTTTTATGCAAGGCTTTCAGGATATTACAAGGACTATCTAGATGCATGCTTTGATGGGTCTTTCACAAGCAAGGATGTCGACACCAAGTGGGGTCTGCTTGAGACAATTCAAAACAATATTGAAGGTTGGGATAGCGATAAAGGTAAAGGATCAGGTATGAATTACGAGTTTGATTGCATTAAGTCTTTCGCTGAAACTGCTAATTTTCAAGAGCTTAGTGCTAAATATGGTCTTGATCCTCAAATTATGGTTGATTGCTTTAAAGCTTTTGCTTCCCATATGAATGTTCCTAAAGGAAATGGGGACGTGTATCATGAACCTTTTAAGGACACTCGCGTAGAAAATGATATTGTTGTTGATGATTCCAATAAACATGCTCAAACTTCTAAAAGTCCTATTTCTTATAAGCATGTTAATTTTTGTGGAGTACATAGACCTTGTGAACAGAGTTACAGCAAGGAAGATTATTGTGTCCATCATGCAAATGAAGAAACCCGAATGTGGTACAAGGATATAGGCGAGATCGGTAAGAAGGTTTGTGAGATTTATCCTTTTCTTTGTAAACATTGCGATGACATAGGTCATTTTAATTTCCAATGCTCAAGCCCTAATAGTTACTCTTCTAGTACCTTAGGTTTGTATTGTGATGACAAGATTACTCCTAATCAGCATGATGAGCTCACTTTGTTCTTGGCGTGTGAAGAGATATCTAGAAAGATTGCTTTGATAGATATGAATAATGTTGATATTAATAGCACCCTTCGTGGTTGTCGTCTCTATTGTGCTAAAGATTTCCTTGCAAATACTTACATTCAAAATCTTATAAAACTAGATATTTTGCCAAGCTATGACAGGACTGATAGATGTTTTTATCTTATTAATAGAGAGGAGGAATCCTCCAAAGTTTCTTCTGTTGTTTCTGTTAGTAAACCAGATTATGTGGAGAAGATGCCTTTCCCTCCTAGAGAATATGTGGAGAAGATGCCCTTCAAGTCTCTCCCTCCTAAGGGAGAGGGTAAGAAGAGTTAGAAGAAGAAGAAGAAGAGGAGTAAGAGGCGAGAGGACACGGTATCTTCCCCTAAGCGTTATGATCCTGCTGTAGATTATGATAATTCTGATTGGGATGATGTTCCTATGCCTGTTACCTATGTTAGTGATCATGATTGGGAAAAGCACTCTACTTTTGATATTGAAAATCTTTTTGGTACCAATTCTAAGGTTAATAATTGTTGTACCATTAGTGCTATCCATGTTCCTTCTTATGATGATATGTTTGATGAGTATGCTTTGCAACATAGTAGTTCTCTAGCTTGTGATGATGGGTATAATATTTTCAGTTCACCTATTGTTGAGGAGAAAAATAGTTATGATTACAATATGCCTCCTGTTTTTGATGATTATGGTTATGAGAATAATTATTCTGTTGAATCTGCTCCTACTACTATTGTTCATGTGGGGAGTATTAATCCTTTTATGCATGTGGCTCATGATAGGGATGCTTTACGTGATAGTTATATTGTTAATTCTATTCATGATGCTACTGAAAGTTATTATGAGGGAGGGAAACATGGTTTGATGGATCTCAACAATATTGAGTTTCCCCTCTTTATGTTGCAATCTTTGAAGTTGTACTTGTTTTGCCTTCCTATGCTTTTTGCTTTGCGCTTTTATGATTTGTCTCTTTACAAGACTATTTTTCATAGGAAGTGGTTTAGATTTAAATGTGTTTCATACTTGCTTTTTGATGCTCTCTATTGCTTTAAGTTCCTATATGGCGCCTTTGCCTCAAGCTCGTATATGGCGCCCACATGAGCATGTTTGCAAATTACTGCGCCTAGCTCAAAGGCGTTAAAGAAAAGCACTCTTGGGAGATAACCCATTGTTTATTTTCAGTACCTTTTTCTTTTATTTGAGTCTTGGAAGTCATTACTACTGTAATGACCGCTCCTTATCTTGTTTATTTCGTTTTTGTGCCAAGAGAAGCCTCTAATTTGAGTGAGGTAAAGATTTGGGGATGTTGCTGTCCTGAAACTGTTTTCGGTGCTGCACCGTAAAAATTCGTGAAAATTCTCTGTTTATCTTTTGGACCTGCGATTTCTTGTGCATATGCCCCAGGTTATATCCAAACTTTCATTAGTTGAACACTTTTTGATTTGAGCAACATAAAACACCTCAAAAATTCAACCTTGTCAGCTGTTCTGTTTTGATAGATTTCTGCCAATATTTGTGTTTGCCGCTTTATCGCTTTCTTTTGAGTTCTTTTTATCACGGAACTTTTGGGGAAGTTGCTACAGTAGTATATGATTAATATGTGGTGGTTTTAGGTTGAAACCTGAAGCAAAAAGGGTTGATTCTATGTTATGCTTAAACTAATGTTGCTAATAGATTTGTGTTTAGTTTTGTATGAAGGAAGTTTTCAAGTGTAGGGATTGGAGAATGATGAGATGAGTTGAAGAATGGACAAAAGCTCAAGCTTGGGGATGCCCATGCATCACCCCAAGAAATATCCAAGAAGTACAAGCGTCAAAGCTTGGGGATTCCCCCGAGGCACCCCTTCTTCATCGGCAAAAATCAGGTCACCTTTCAAGACACTATATTTTTATTGCTTCATGCACTATGCGTTTTTCTTGGAGCGTCAGTTATTTTAGTTTTCTTAGTTAGTTTGTTTTGTTTGCTGCAATAAATGGTTAGATCACATCATGCTTCTTTTGGAGGAGATGAACTCGCTTTTCATTTGCCAAGAACACTCTAGTTTTCACTCTTATCAAAAACCGAGTGTTCTTCTTTTTTTGCTACTGCTTTTGGTTTTCGTTTTCGCCTTGATTTGCGTTCAGATCTTATTATATTTGTTTATCAAGGTGTATTTTTGCCTCTGGTGTTTATTGGTATTCATCAAAAGAGGTGTTTCTAAAAATTTCAAATGGTGTTGGAAAAGAGAAAAAGCTTTGTGCAAAATAGTGGTACAAGAAGGAGCTTGTGTAGACTGCGGCTTAGGCTTTTTCATGTCATGCTTGATGTCTTTTTGATAGTATGCTTAGTGGTTTTGCTATAGCATGACTTGTCTCAAATAACTGCGATTGCTTAATGAGCCTTTGAAAAAATCATGCGTTGTTTTTATTATTTGAAAGCATTAATTTGGTTTTCTCCTTTGATGCTTTATTTGGGTTGACTTGGCACATGCTTACACATGTTAGACTCATACAAAGTCGCCATTGCCTCTATGATCATTTAGTTTTTGACTTTTGATGCCATCTTATGCTTCTTTTAATGATGCTTTGTCGCTTTGCTTGATTTTTTTTTGAAACGAGGCAAAAGCTTTGCCTTTTCGATTAATTAAGAAGAAGAGAGTTGTCCGGTTAATTAACGGAAAACCGGACTAAAACCGATAGAACAAGGGCAAAGCCCACCCAACACCACCCAACAAAGACGAGACGACCTCATCCCGAAGCCGGAGAGAAAGACGCCGTGAATGCTATGGGAGGAGCACACACGGGACGCTCCAACGAAGAAGAAGCCAACCCACCAGAAGAGCAGCACCACACGACACTCATCGCCCACACGATACAAGGTCACGAAGCTCACAGACCACCTTCCGGGACCGCCATCCCGACGTACCACCGCCCGCAGAGGAGCCACAGCGCCGCACGACCCAGCCACCCGCAACCCAAGCTGCACAGGGAAAACTGCTCGTAGACCACGGCCGCCGCACCAACATCCGGGGCCGCCGCCCCGGCCTAAAAGTCACACCACCTCCCCCGAGGGGCGTAGACCGAGCCAGCAACCTCGCCGCACTAGCGACACAAGATTGCCACCCAATCCATGCAAGCAACTTCTCCGCCTCATGAAGCAGTTGCCCAACATGGTCTCCGAGGCCGCCGCCTCGACTCGCAAGTCCTCCACTCGAGGCCGCTGCCCCGACATCCACCGTCATGTCGACAACAGAAGAAACACGCCCGCCGCTGAAAGCGAGCTCTCCAAGACGATGCCTTCAAGAAGGAAACGACGTAGTCGCCGCCATCGCCCGCCCGGAACCCGAAGCTTGGGATTTCTCCCGGAGAGCCGCAACAATCGAGGATGTAGAAGAAGCTCCACGGCAAGCGTCTCCAAGAAGAAAAATGATGCCAGGACGCCACCGCTGCCGGCACCGACAAGATCGGTGCAAGGCTTTCGCCCGGAACATCTCCACGCCACCCCGAGAACAGGACGCCCATCTCATCTCTTGTCGACAGCCACCAAGCACCACTGCAGCCACCTCATCTCCAACACGAAGACCTCCGCCGGGCCGCCGACCTTGCACCGTGGCAAACCTCCGCCACGGCCTGCAGATCCTAGCCGGGGCCGCCGCGCCCCAGCCAAGCCTGCCACCCACGGTGGTCCGCCGCAGCAGCCCGAGACTCCAACAGATCAGCGCAGCGCCCTCGATCTGCGGCCTCGACGCGACCTCCACGCCGAGGAGAATCTTGGCTGCCAATCCCGTCACCACCGCGTCCCCGGGGCCGCTGCCCCGGCTTGCCTGCGCCGGCGAGCTCCAAGCGCTGCCTCCAGCAGCTCGCCCGCGCCGCCGCCCTGACGGCCCAGAACGGGCCCAGATCGAGCCCGCCCTGCCGCCGCCGGCGCCCTCGGCCATGCGCCAAGCCGCATCGCCCAGCACCACCGCGAGGCCCTGCCCGCCAAGCGACCAACTCCTCGCCGCCCGCCCGCTGCGCGACCGCCAAATCCTCCGCAGCTCCCGTCGCCGAATCCCCGCAGAGAAGGAGCCGAACCCTGCGCTGCAAGATCCCGCCGCCGCCGGCCGCCGGCGGGCTTTGCCCGACGACGTGAGCCGACGGCGGCGAGGGAGGAGGAGGGTGGGTGGGTGGCGGCGGCGGCCCTGCCTTTAGGTTCCGCCCGAGCCGCTCCAGGGGAGCGACGCGGGGATGGTACCAATGATTATGGCCGTTATTGCTCTCTTAGTTGGTCGCTCCCAGTCTTTTGCTAGCCCTCGCCTTGTACTGAGTATGAGCTCTACTCGTGCATCCAACTCCCAAAAACCAAGTTTGCCATTGTGTCCACTATAAATTCCTATGCATGGTATTTGTAAGCCATTCCAAAGTAAATTTTCATGTGCTACCTTTCAAAACTTTCAACTACTTCTCGTTTTGTGACACTGTTTTTAGCTCATGGGGACGTAGTGGTCGGATTTGCTATCTTCCATATTGTCTTATTCCAAAAAGAAAAAAAAAAGAGAAAAAAAAGAAAAAAGGCACTCCTCCATGGAATGTGAATGTTGGTGGGCACCCGATGGAATCGGTTAGCCATGGTTTGTGAAAGGAAAAAAGGTGGGGAGGAGTGCCAAGCTTTATAAAAGAGCACAAAAGTGCCAATCTCTCTCTCAAAAACTTGCTTCATTTTTGTATGGAAGATAGTAAGAACCCCATTGCCAGTCGTTGACAAAAGCAACCACCTCTCAAAACCAATTTTTATCTCTCTGTTTTACAAATGAAAAGCTCTAGCACATGTTTAATCACTGCTTCCCTCCGCGAAGGGCCTTTCTTTTACTTTCATGTTGAGTCTCCACCTTCTATCTTTATGCACCGTCTAAGAGAGCATAGTTGTCATTCTTAGTGTGATATGCATTGTCCCAAAGTTCATTGATTGATTCATATTGTTGGTTTCACTTGTTCTTAAATTATTTGTATCTAGTCGCCCTCTTAAACTTGAAGGTGTCCTATGCATTTATGTTTTGCTCTCTTTGAAGGACAAGCTGAAAACCATTTGTATGTTTTTCCTTATGATTTGAACACACGTTTGACTTTCATTATTTCATTTTCATGATCTTTTGTTTGTATTCATTTGCATGTTTACAACATGGTTGCTAAGTTCTTATTATCATGATTATATCTTCATGCCCATGTTTAAGTTCTTATGATCCCAGCTCACCAATGCTTACATATATGATCAAGATTGTGTAGGTGCATGTCACCTCAAAAATTATTCTTTTGTTATCACTTACCTACTCGAGGACGAGCAGGAGTTAAGCTTGGGGATGCTTGATACGTCTCCAACGTATCTATAATTTTTGATGCTCCATGCTTGTTTTTACACCATTTGCCTATTGTTTCGTTACACTTAGTGGCACTTTTATGCATTTTCCGGAACTAACCTATTAACAAGTTGCCACAGTGCCAGTTTCCTGTTTTCTGCTGTTTTTGTGTTTCAGAAGTGATACACAGGAAATATTCTCGGAATTGGACGAAACAAGTTCCTGAAGTCTTATTTTACCCGGAAGCTTCCAGAGATCCGAAGGAGAGTCGGAGGGGGGCCACCAGGGCCCCACACGCAGGGGTGGCGCGGCCAGGCCCATGGCCACGCGGGCCCCGCGTGAGGGCGCCTGGCTCCCCCTCTGACGACGCCCCTTCGCCTATATAAAGCCTCGGGACAGAAAACCCTAAAAGAATCGGCAATTTTCTAGAAAGAGTTCCGCAGCTCCGCTGCCATCGTCGACGAACTTTGGGGGACAGAAGTCTCTGTTCCGGCACCCTGCCGGGACGGGGAAGTGCCCCCGGAGCCATCTCCATCGGTCTCCATCGCCGTCTCCGCCGTCTCCATCGACCTCACCGCCATCTCCATCAACCTTGCTGTCTCCTATGATGAGGAGGGAGTAGTTCATCCCTGGGGCTAAGGGCTCTACCGGTAGCTATGTGGTTCACCTCTCTTTCCCATGATGTGATCTTTATGTGATCGTGAGCTTTGTATCATGTTGAACAAGTAGATGTTATTATTCAGATATTATGTGTACTCTAGTGGTTGTTATTAAAGTAATCTATTCCTCCTGCCATGGTGTAACGGTGACAGTGCGTGCATCATGGTGGTACTTGGTTTAGGCTATGATTGTGATCTCTTGTGGATTATGAGAATAATTATTGCTATGATAGCACTGAGTGATCTATTCCTCCTTTCATGGTGTAATGTTGACAGTGTGTGCACCGTGTTAGTACTTGGTCTAAGTTGCAATGATATCTATCTTGAGTTGTGCTTTGATTTGGATATCTCTATGAGTGGTGTTTGTCAAGTACTTGATGAACTTTAAGGGGTGCTTCTGTAGCCACTACGCAATGATTAGTGTTATTCAATAGGAGAGTAATTCAGAGCACCATAGTGGAGAGAAGTTGTTTATTTGTTCAATCATGTTATATTGTTGGGAGTGTGTCCACTAGTGAAAGTATGATCCCTAGGCCTTGTTTCCAAGCATTGCACACCGTTTACTTGCTATTTTGTTACTTGTTTGCTCGCAGCGATATTTATTTCACATCACGTTTGCTACTTATAATCATCTATACCACTTGTATTTCACTATCTCTTCGCCGAACTAGTGCACCTATACATCTGACAAGTGTATTGGGTGTGTTGGGGATACAAGAGACTTTCTGTATCGTAATTGCAGGGTTGCTTGAGAGGGATAGGTTTGACCTCTTCCTCCCTGAGTTCGATAAACCTTGGGTGATCCACTTAAGGGAAACTTGCTGCTGTTCTACAAACCTCTGCACTTGGAGGTCCAACAAGTGTCTACAAGAATAGAAGTGCGTAGACATAATAAACAAACTAGAGATCCATCATATACCATCTTGTTATTTGTAATTCTGGCCGAAGTAGTGTTGTGACCTTGTGGGCGATGTGTCGATGCGATAGTGAGAAAAAGAATCCCCCGCTCTGTCACTATAGCACCGGCAAGCAATTAGGCCATGTACTACGTAGGTTTGAATCAAAGGAACATGTATCAGACTTAGAAATCGGGTAGTTTTCTTTGCAATGTGATGAATCGTTTGTGGGCTCTCTAGTCATATAAAGATCTACCACTTTTTACTCCCTCCAACCCATAATACTTTTCGCTAATCTAGATATATCTAGACACATTTTAATAATAGATATATCCGTATTAACAAAGAGTAATGTGAGTCGGAGGGAGTACTACTTTTAGCCTCACTCAGATACGGTTGTGCCACGTACAAGGGCTCACAAATACATGCAAGGAACCAAACCATGAAATTGAGCGGCCTTTCTTGTCAAGTCCTTTGAACCGATGCTCTGGCTACTACAGTATGTGTGAAGTAGGTTCATTGGAGCCTTTTAACTGCTTTTTGCTCACATAGTGCATGTTCTTAATTAGGCCTTTGGTGAGGTCTACACATCGCACATCCAATTAATTTACTTACATTTTTTAATCCCATGGAAGTCGCTTAAGGCTTCATAGCTCAGCCGTGTACGGACCAGAAAGCTAGATGCTCTCATGCACTCAGCTATGTTTCTTTTTTCAAAATCAGGTTTGTTTAGAACTTTTGTGAAACGTGTGCATTCGAGGGAGCTCCTGTACACCGCTCAAAGCGGCACGGTGCATAGATGCCGCACATCCCCACGCCTCGCGGGGCTCAGCTGGGTCACAATTAACCCATCAAGGATCCCTCTTTTTCTTTTTCTTTCTTTTTTTGAATTTTATTTTTGTTGTTGTTATTTCTTACATATATAATTTTGGGTTTGAAGTTTCATTATTTTTTAGAATATGAATGATTTTTAAAAAGCTTTTTATAAAAAATGAGTTTTCAAAATTTGCTAAAAAAATAAAATTTGGAAAGTCAAACCTTGATTTTTTTTAAGTCCATACATAATTTAAATCTAAAAAGTTTTCTAAATTGAAACATTTTTTCAAAACACTAAACATATATTAAATCTAAATATTGATTTGTTTGACACATTTTTCAAAAAAAAGAAAAAAGGAAGAAAAGAAAACATGAATCGAAAATGGGTCAGGATCATATCCCTGGGTGCGTGCGGCGCGTGGTAAGTGCCGGCCTGATCGGTATTAGAGCAAAGTTAATAGCATAGCCGCTGTTGGCTACAAGATCAGTTCATAACACTTATAGCCTTCATATTATGTATATAATAATGGGTTGGCTTTTAAGTTGGTTCTAAAAAATATTTAAATAGGCTTAAATAATCAACGGCTTGCATATCTAAGACATTGCATGCATGGTGCAGCCAACTAAAAGCTCATTGGAGGCTGGAGGCGGGCTGCAATGCCTTGATCTCTGTATTGTAGCCTGGCTACATATTAAGAGCAAGTATAATAACCTTATGTGAGTAGGCTATAAGGCATTAAATAATATATTTTTGCTGAGTTGGATAAGTGAGAAGAGGAGAGAGAAGG